>VMDO01002846.1:120000-137367 GCA_007922755.1 Pedetes capensis
AAATGCAAGACACATGTCTTGCTGGGGACGTAGCTCAGTGTAAAGTTTGCCTAATGTGAACAAGGTTCTGGGTTCGATCCTCAGCATGGCAAAAAATTGTGTAAGCATTGACTGATAAGGAAAAAACTCTCAAGCCAGTTGCTTATCCATTGTCAGACTCATACATCTTGGCACCACCAAGGAAAATATGCTTGGATTATTAACATTATTAAAGGTACCATAATACAGAGGTTAAGAGCATGGAACTTGGGATCTGAAAAGGATCAGCTTTTCTCAGCTTGTCTCCTTGGGCAAGTTGATTTCACCAGATTTCAGTTTTCTCACATGTAACACGCATATAGCTAGTTGAGTTCCAGGGAGACTGCTTAGCACAATGCTAGCACATTTTAAGTACTGAATAAGCATACCCCTAAGAGGTGAAGGCTTTTTTGCAGAGTGTATCATTTACCAACTATGATCTAGAGCCCTCATACAGATAACATCTAAAGGTTCAGTTTGTCTAATAGCTTTTAATTAAATACAGGTCCTTCAACTTGGAAAAGGTAAGCCTAGAAAGTAAAACTGATTGCTATGAAAGAAAACTGATTTGCTGTGCTCCTTAGTATAAAAAGTGGTTTCCATTGTCTTAATACCTGTCTTAAAAACAGGTATACTATTTGCATTAAGCACTCAAAAGGAATTTATGACTACTACATTAAGTCTTCCTTTATTTAATTACTGGATGATTGCCTGTGAGCATATTATCTTTCAAAAACTCTGCTTATAAGGTTTTTAAACGTTAATTTAAAATTTTTTGCACAGTATTCTAGGGTTGAACCCAGAGTCTCGCACATACTTTGCAAGGGATCTACCGCTTAGACCGCATCCCAAGTCCATTTTTTAAATTTTTACATGGGGTCTTGCTGAGTTACACAGGCTGCCTATGGCCGTGAACTCACCCACCCAGCTCTGCTTTTAAGTTTTAGTTATTAAGATCTCTCTCTTCTTAAGGAGCTTCATAAATACTGAAAAGGATCGAAATAAAAGATGAGTAAACCAAAATACAGTGGGTTTCTTTTTTGTGAATTTACCTATTCACTAAGATTTCTAGTTACAGTCCACAGCTGATGTTTTCCTGGCCAATTTTCAACACTCAAGTGGAAAAAAGTTTGAATTACACCATGTAAAAAAGGCAATGCTTTGGCCTTTTTGTTTCAGCTCTAATGTAAACAAGCATCTTTTATGTGGTCTTTTTAATGCCAGGTTTTCATGTTTGTGCTTTGTTGGTGGTTTCTGTTCAAGATGGCATCCAACCATAGCGAAGTGCTGTCTAGTGTTCCTCCAAGCAGAAATGCTCATGATATGCCAAATATTTGATTCAGCATGATTGTAAAATGCAAAGGACCCTGGGCCAGGAATTGGTGGACCTAATGTCCGTTTCAGGCTCTGTTATGGACTCATTTCAATGACTGCATTTTCCTTTCTGCAGCTGTAAACGTCCTAGAATTTTTTCAACACTAACCTTATACATAGAGGGGAATATTTTTTTTTTTTTTTTGGTGATACTGGGGGTTGAACCCAGGGCCTTGCGCTTGCATGCTTTGCCAAGTGCTGTACCACTGAGCTGCATCCCCAGCCCGTTTTTTTAGTTTTTGAGACAGGGTCTTGCTAAATTATGCAGACAGCCTCTGGTCTCAAACCTGGGATCCTCTGCCTCTGCCTCCCCAGTCACTGGAATTACAGGTGTGCGCCAATGGGCCCAGCTTGAAAAAAACAATCTTATTCAGGTTCCTTTAGGCTGTGAATGTAATTTTTCCATATCCAAACTGCAGGTCTTTAAGGCAAAGTTTTCAAAGTAGTATTACTGGTTTTGTTTTTTTTCATACTATAAAATAGTGTACATTGCTTAATGAGGCAAGACTTGTTTCAGGTGTCCTTTAGAAAATTCCTGAATGTATTTGTCAAATGAGAAAAATACAGCACTGGAAGGCAATATGAATGTACATACACAAAGTGAATTAAAAGTTTATCACCACCAATTGGTCATTCCTTGTAATATAATGGCTTTCTTTAATCTTATCTTTGAAAAATATCTTCTGAGTGTCAAAAAGAAAAGACTTAAAATTTGTTTAACATGTTGCTTGCTCAGGTTGGCCACCTGTAGTAATTGGTGAAATGTGCTACAGACATGCTCCTGGTTATATATCTAATTGTGCATAAAATTCTCAGAAGTTGTAATTCCAAACTAAAGCAAAATGAAAAATGAGGAAGCAAAATCTGGTTTTTAAAGAAATATTAAAAAAAAAATCTATTTACATTTAACATTTACTTCTCAAGGAAAGGGCCTAAAACTTTTTAAAAAATATATTACAGTGCCGGGTGCGGTGGCGCACACCTGTAATCTCAGCAGCTCAGGAGGTGGAGGCAGAAGGATCACAAGTTCAAGACCGGAGGCAGTCTGCGTAACTTAGGAAGACCCTGTCTCAAAAAGTTAAAAAGTGGGGTGGGGGTGCAGCTCAGTGGTCCAGCACTTGTAGAGCATGCAAGCGCGAGGCCCTGGGTTCAACCCCCAGTACTGAAAAAAAAAAAAAAAAAAATTTACAGTGAGTGGCATGTTCCAATTTCCAAGGAAAGGGAAAGGTTAGAAGAAAAAGGTACTTGAGTCCCTACTTTTGATTATGTGTGCTTCCTGTACGTTCTCATTTTCATCTCAACTTTATAATGCATTAACCCCATTTTACAGCTAGTTACGCCTGCAGCCATATCACCTTAGTGTCCGATCCCATCAGATCTTAGAAGCTAAGCAGGGCTGGGCCTGATTAGTACTTGGATGGGAACACCAGGTGCTATAGGCCTGGGAGAAGGACCTGGCAACCCACTCCACCATTGAAAACCTCATAAGTAACAGAGAAGCACTGGCAATAGTGCCCTGGCATGGCAGTGTCAGGCAGTGGTTGTACTTAGGAGCATGATTCTACTATGCATCCAATCTTGTAGCACTCTAAAACTGTTGGAAGGATGCAGATTAGATTTGAGAGTATATGGTATGTATGGATCAACTGACAGAATATGACCAGAGGCTCCCAGGAGCCTATATTTCCCCAAGGAACAAATGATTCTGTGTTTGCTAATTCAATGTTCACAACTTTACAGAACACAACTAGTGTAAACAAGAATCAGCTGTACCTTCACCTCCTTTGTCCTTCAAAATAACTTAAAAAGTTATCTACACAAAAGCCTTAGAAGCCAGTGCTTAAACAGTCTCAGTTATAAAAGACCTCATCAGATTGTGAAAAAGAGTACAAGAGAAAATATACAAAACGAGCCTTACTTTAAAATGCCCCTAAACACATTTCAACATTAAATATGCTTCTATTTTTTTTTTTTTACTTGAAAGCCTTTGTATTGAATATTAGTTAACAACTGTAACGAAGTTTAGATGGTAGGTCATATAATTTGTCATCTTAGAGTAGGGATCACTGAGAAGATAGCTTATTTCATGTTTTAATACAGGTACACTGGTTAAGATCTTTCCATTTTTTACAGCTAGTCAGCTGCCTTCAAATGTTACTTAAAATTTATTATGTAAATTCTTAATAGTCCATGCTGAATAGTATTTTGATAGAGCAAAGTATAGCTTCACTAATAGTATTCAAGCTTGGTCATAACAGCTATGAAACCTCAATTTTAAGGAACAAATAATTCATAAATAATCAGTATATTTAAGAGGCTGGTGGAATATAATGTAAATACTTCTGATTTAAAAAGTCCTGTGTTCTGAAATTTCTATAGTTTTTAGTGTGTGGAATTTGAATTGTCATGTAATTTCTTAGGTCAAAGTTACGGCTAACTTCACTTTTAACTCGTGTTCTCAGTAGCGAAGACAGCTGTACCTTGAGCAGCTTCCCAAAATAAAAATCCCCACTTCAGGACTTGTGCTAACTCCATGATAATATGTATCAGATATTTTAGTTACTAGTTTATCTGTCTCCCACTAGATTGGGGGTGGGGCTCTTTCAGAGCAAGGCTTTGACTGGAAGAACACACATATGTACCAAACTGTTTGCTAAATGAGTCAAACAGTGTTTCTATTTAAATTAAAATAAATAATTCTATTTAAATTACCTGCATATTGAATAATCTCCAAATACTAGAGTCTGATGTTTAAATCATTAAAATTAAACAAAAAAGCATACCAAGATTTTGATTTAACTTGTGGTAGGTAATTTTTAAAAATTGTTCTTCTGAGCCATTTAATTATAAAAATTTGCTACTTGTATACATAAGCTAATATGAACTTAAAATTCACCATACATTTCCCCCCCTTTTTTCTCTTCTCAATACTGGTGGGTTGAACTCAGGGCCTCACACATCCTAGGCAAGTGCTCTACCACTAAGCCACATGCCCAGCACCCCACTTATTTTGAGACAGGTTCTTGGTAAAAATTGTGCAGGCCACTGTTGGTGGCCTTGACGCCGAGATACTCCTGCCTCAGCCTCCTGAATTGCTGGGGTTAGTGTGCACCATGGCAGCTGGCTCACTCACTTCATTTTTTAGCTTGCCCTTCTAATAAATCTTTAGCTTCATTGATTTTGGCTGCTATATAAGGAGATCCTCCTATAGAAAGAAAGAAAAAAAGCAATGGTTATAATATGGTTTCTGAATTTCTTCTTCATTTTTTTGAAAAAGGGTCCTGCTGTGTATAGTCCAGGCTGACCTTGGACTTGCCATGCGCCTGCCTTAGCCTCCAGAGTGCTGGGAATATAGCTGTGTGCCACCATACTTGGCTTGGATTCAAAATTTCTGTTTGGTAAAAGCTGCTCTTGTTTCAAGGATGTCAATACTTATATGAGACATGAAATTAGCAGAAATTGTTTTTTTGTTTTTGTTTTTTTACATAACTATGACACTGGAACTGGATCATGGAACTATATGATAATCTATTTGACCTATGGGAAAAGAGGTAATTTATGTGAGGGAGATTGCCACAAAAAAAGACACTTTTTTTAAAAGCTTAAAAAACTGATAGGATTTAGAGGGGGGGAAAAAAAAAGCCCATATATATGGGCTTCTGAAACAGTTTAAGTTAGCTTACTCATCATTACTAGTCATGAATGAACAGCAAATTATTATATCATGTTATTTTAAAGCCATGCTGTTCTCTCAGGGGCTTCTGAGTTTTGTGTTACAAAGACCTTAGTTTGGTATAGGTCCTTTTACTGTCCTTCATAGTTTTTCTTTTCCTGTTGTCAACTGTGCCCTCATAATGTCACCTATGGCCGCTGTTTGACAGCCAGCAGGCAATATTAACAGGAAACTTGGTAGAAATGTAAATTGGACTCTATCGTAGACCTACTGAATCAGAAGACCTCCAGGTAATATAAGCTTTCATATACTGAGAGGTCAGACACCAAACAATTATTATCCTGTTTGAACTGTCAACACCCTCTTAAGGAAAGCCCTCTCCTGTGTGAACAAAAGGATCTGTGCATTGGAACATGGAGTTCTGTGGTCCATGTTTTGGTGTACAGAGAATGACTTGCTTTTAACACTATCTACTAAGAAGTGTATCAGAAGCAAGTAAGCAGGATATACCACTAGTTTCTAACTAGGTAATTTTCAGTTCAAAGCATTTAAAATAGATGGGAAAAAAATCATACTTTAGTCTCATGAACTGAAATTTAACATTAAAATTATGAATCTAAGCCAAAACTAACAAAGCCCGAAAGCCTACTAGTATTGGTATTTGTGAGCATCACTAGAAGTCACATTTTCCCACAAATGCGGATCTTAGAACATTGCTCATGCTTATCACTATTGCCAAATTACAGTAGTTCTTAGATCTGCTCATCATTCTATAAATAAGAATTTTTTACTCAGATCTCATTCTTTTAAGACACCAAAAGCACACTGTCCCAGCCTGGGAGACTGCTTACATGAACAGTCAAGCATTTCTCTTATAACAACCAAGAATTAGATTTAATAATATTTAATCACCCAACAGCATATTTAAAAAGAGCTTAATGATGATTTACCTTTGTCTGGGTGATTTAAAAGCATAATTCGCCGATGAGCATCTCTAATTTTTCCTTTATTGGCAGTAGGGCTAATTTAAAAAGGAAAAGGTATTAGTTATTTTAGTCTACCCCTGGATCACATCAAAAAAATTGTATGTAAGGGCCAATTAAAGATTGTGAAACTACAGTAAATCAAAAATAGTATGAAAAGCTTATGAGCCTCTTAACACAAATGTAAAATGTATGTTCTTGACCGGAGAACTAACTTGCACATTAAAAAAAGCAAGGCATTCTCAAAAATGTACTTGATAATATTCATTCAACATTCCTTTTATTGAAAGGCAAAGCATGGCTGGGTGTGGTGGTGCATACCTGTAATCCCAGTGACTGAGATTGTGAATTTGCGGCCAGAGGCAGCCTGTGTAACTCAGTGAAAACCTGTCTTAAAAAAACTAAAAATTGAGCTAGGAGTACAGCCTAGTGGTAGAGCACTTGCAAAGTATGTGTGAGGCCCTGGGCTCAACCTCCAAGTACCAGGGGTGGGGGAAAGGCAAAGCCTGTTTAAGTATTTGGAAATGAAGACAGAATTTCACCACAGAAAATCTTAGTTTCACACTCAACAATGTGATCTGTTGAGAAGTCTTTCAATGAAAAAATGCTTCTGTCCTAGTGTGCCTTTCATTTGCCTTGGGTAGGAATGTTAGACCTTAGAAATGTACAGGAAGGAATAGCAAAGCTCTACTGACTAAAACTGAAAATATCTTCCAGGGACAAAATCCCTTAATAACAGCTTCATCTTTGTTTTTGTTGTGAGGCACTATCAGCTTGGATCCAACTCACAGTAACCTTACATACAATAGAACAAAATGCTACTCAATACTGTGCCGTGCCTGGCACTATGTTTGAAAGTGCTGCTCTGCTACTTATACAGTTTTCGATGGCTGGCTGTTTCAGGGTTGGGCTGCTGGGTTCATCTCTCAAGCCTACAGCACCCAGTGTTCTAACGCAGTCTCCCATCCAAGTACTAACCAGGCCTGTCCTGGCTTAGCTTCCGAGATCAGATGAGATCAGAAACCAGGTGGTATGGCTGTAGATGCTTCATCTTTAGTTGTAGGACAATACCCAATATTAGAAATTATTTTACCTTACACCTAGTATTAATGCTGCTTCTCGTTTTGTCATTTTGGGTTCAAATCCACCTCTGTAATAGCCACCACTGAAGGCCTGAAAAAAGAAATGCATTCGTAAAGAAAAAGTATAAAACTGAAATCTGACATTTCAGAGAACTTTAAGTGTAATTCCCTTGGCACTTTAGCTTCATAAGTGGCAATAAACAATATTTTAACAATTATTAAACTGATTCCTATTTTCAGCCAGGTGCGGTGATACAGCCTGTAATCCCAGCGGTTTGGGAGGCGGAGGCAGGAGGATCGCAAGTTTGAGACCAGAGGCAGTCTGCATAATTTAGCGAGACCCTATCTCAAAAAGTAAAAAAAATGCTCTGGGGGAGCAGGTCAGTGGTACAGCATTTGCAAAGCATCTAAGTGTGAGGCCCTTAAGTGGGTCCATCTAAGTGGGTCCAACCCCCAGTACCACAAACAAAATAAAACAAAACAAAAAAAACACAAAAAACCCAGATCCATGTTTTCTAGCCCATATAAACTATCTTGGGAATACAAGACAAAGGAACAGTGTCTTAAAGCCAGTTCTTTCAGAACCATTCCCACTTAGCCATATTCAAGATAAAAATCTGATTTCATAATACAGCAATATGGTTTAGGACCAAAGTGCCTCAGTGCCTCAAGAAGAATTGGAGTCTTTTGAGACAAGTGGTTCTAGGCAAACACCCAAACAAGATAAGCTAGGCATGGTGATGCACACCTTTAATCCCAGCACTCAAGAGGCTGAGGCAGGAGGATAGATCCAAGTTGGAAGCCAGGCTAGTGTACCAAGTTCAGGAAAGCTTGGGCTACAAGAAGACTTTATGATATGTGTGAAGAAAATCATGCTATCAGGCCTTTGACCTTATTAAGTCAGAAATCATACTGGTAAAGCCTCCTATTACTGTATCAATGGCACATTTAATCACAACATGAAAATAAATATTCAACAGTCAAAACCATAGTCATGGGTTTTTCTTCTTCTTCTTTCTTATTAAAGACAAGGTCTTGGTATGTTGCCCAGGCTGGACTTGAACTCCTGGGTTCAAGTGTTGCTTTCAACTTTGCCTCCCTATTTGTTGTTGTCATTAGGTGCTGTTGAGTTGGGTCCCACTCATAGCAACCCTTAGGGTTTTCAATGGCTGATTGTTTCTGGCATTACTTCGGGAGTGGACTGACACATCCTCCCGTTTTTGAGGTGTTGTTGGAGATCAAACCCAGGGCCTCTGAGAGTGCAGAGCAGCACTCTACCAGCTGAGCTAAACTGTATCCAGCTCAAATTCATTCTTTATTGTGACAAGAAAAGGTATGATTATCACATCATTAGACCTAATAAACTACAGTGCTACCTAGGTGTCATGTTAGCTAGTGCCAGAGCCACACATTAAGAATGGATCACTGTAGATCCCTCTGCTGGTGATATAGATCAGATGAGGGACAACAAGAATAGGGACAGATAATATTATTAACAGTATGTGAACAGTAAACTTTCACAACACAGTACTAGAATTATTAATATTATCTGCCTTTAACTGGACATTTGGCTTCTTAGTGTAGCACCACTACAAAGTTTGCAACTTCACACCCTCTTCTGGGGAAACCTAACAACGGGGCCAAAAGGAGTCACACTGAACTTCATGAATGTGTGAAAATTCATCCTCAGTTGTGGCTCTAGATTCAAACACATAGGAAATTGGGCAAAAGTAGCAAAAATGTTTAATCAGTCTTACAGATTTTGGTAGACTTTGAAAAACTTGTTTTACTTGAGGCTCCACATGCTTCATGGCTTGTAAAACATAACGGCCTAAAAACAAAAGCAATAGATAAGTAAAATTATTCTGAATCTGTATTCCACTTCCACCCCCAAACCATAAACAAACCTGCAAATCCTGCAGCAGCAATGGTGAGTCCAACTGCTACCACTGTACTGGCCTGATAAGTGGAACAAAATGTAAATGTTTACTTCTGTAATTCCCACCTTTAGCATGTCCATTCTCCCCTCCTAACTCATTACAAGTTTCATTTTACCTAGAGAAACATTTTTTAAATTGAAAATATTCTGCCCAATGTTCTTCTAAAACTGCTGCACTTTTTATATACAGTGCATTGCAAAGGTGTGAGATTTTCACTATGTGAGAGGGTAAGTCGAATTGCTTATTTACCTCTACAACAGTGTAAAGGATGATTTCCTCTCATTGAACACTACTATCACCCCGGGCACTTGAACTTAGGATTCAATCAAGAACAGTGGAAGATCTGCTAGAAAAGGGAAAAATTACAGGGTTCCTGAGAAATTCTCTTAAGGCCTTTTGAACGCTAAACGTGGGCGTAACCAGAAGAGAGCCTTTCAGAGAGCCTTCATTACGGTCCCTCCTCACTGTCCTAAGAGAAGGGCGGAAAAGTACTCAAGAAAAAGGATTGGAGATCCATGCCAGCAACGGTCAAAGGCAACGGGCAAAGCAGAGTGAAGGGCGCATAGAAGTCAAACGAGGCACTTCCTCCACTGTGCACGGCAGCCTCCGACCTTACAGGTGACAGGGGAGGCAGCGCCCTCGCGCCCAGTTTGGGACAGGGACAGGCGGCGGCGTAAGGTCGCCACGGCCGGGACGGGTTCGTGTCCCTCCGGCTGACGCCCAGGGGGCCTCAACCCCGCGCTGGCAGGGGTCCCAGCGCGCCCACCGCAGTCGCTCCACTCACTCCTTGCAGTCCCGGGGCCGAGTCCCGGGCTGAAGGGAGGCCATGCGGGAGCCGGACGGCGCACTCACCATGGCGCGGGCTCGGCTCCTCCGTCCCGTGCACAGGCGCGGCTCATCCCAGCCCGGAGCCCACGGCACCCGCCGTGACCCCAGGCCGCCCACCGCCGCCGGAGGAATACGGCAGCAGAGGCTGCAAAGCAAGCCGTAAAAGTGTCGTGAAGAAGGACGAGGCGGCGGTAAGGTCGCCCTCGCGGGGCGGGCGGGCAGCGCGACGCCGGGTTGGCTGAGGAGACGCGGGTCGCCTCCTCGCGAGGTGAGGGGTGGGGCGTCTCGTGTAGCTCGGCCCCAGCTCTGAGGCTGGGCTCCGGGACGTTTTCTGCGCGTTCCTGTCCCTCTTCTTTCCTCTTCGGGGCTCTGGCGCGGCCGCTGGGGCCCCGCCGCGGAGTCGCGGCCTCGCCCTTTCCTTTCTCACATTTCGACTGCGTTGCGCAGGCCGCCCCCGGCTTCCACCTCGCGCTCTTGTGCCGCGGCCTCGGCCCCCCGAGCGGCTAGCGGGGCCAGCGGACCCCGCGGCGCCTCGCGTTGCCGCTCTCAGTTTTCTTCGTAATTGTCGGGGGTGGCGAGTATTTCCCAACGTGTCCGCGCAGCCATGAAACTTGTGGCAACTCGGTGTGGCAGGCGACAGGACGTCCCGGAAAACCAGATACTCCGCTGTTTCTGGCGTTAGTCCGTAGCCTTGTGCTTTGTTTTTTTTTTGTTTTTTTTTTTTTTTTGAGTCCAGGTCTCGTTAGGTAACCCTGGTTGGCCTTGAACTCTCCACCTTCCGAGTGCTGGGATTACAGGGTAGTGCCACCCTATCTGGCGGCATTTTTTTATTTAAAAGACCTATTATTGAGTCCGGTGTGGTGTGGTGTGGGAGGCGGAGGCAGGAGAAACCACGCGAGTGTGAGGCAAGCCTCCCGACGCAGCGGGTACTGGGGTAGCCTGGGCTGCATGTTGAGACCCTGCCTCAGGGGATTCTTATTTTTCACAGAGGCATTACTACTTCATAGACAGTTAATATTCTCATCACGGGACCTCAGAATCGTACAACTGAAAAGTGCTATTTTAAGATTTCCCCCTTTGCCTTCCAAATAGAAAGTAGGGCTTGGATTTCGTCCTTTCAGGGATATAGTTTCCTATATCCCTATATAGATGCTTGAGAAGAGAAATATAATGATGACAGTAATGAAAATGTACAAGGTGATGTTTGAATGACTGAAATAAATTTGAAGTTACCTCAGACTTGGAATTTACGGAGTATTAAAAATATGTTTTTAGTGCAATTCTGCTTTGTTGACTTGGTTGGTCATTAAACAAATATGTATATATTTCCACCCCCACACCCCTCCCGCCCAGTCTACAAAAACCATTTGCATTTGGATCTCCAAGAGATCTTTTGAGTTCTAAAGTTTTCGTAATATACTTTGTTGTTATACAATTTAAAGTGACATCTAGCGCTGAGACACTAGCATTAAGCATACGTTCTCCTCTTTTGCCTCTTTTATCTCGTTTTTACCCAACAATTCAAAAAAAATAAGGCATTAGACAATAGGAACACATTGGTGAAAACAAGCTAGAATGCTACCTGGAAAACTTGATTATGCATATTTTTGGTTTGTACACTTTCTTGCATTTTTCTTGAGAAACAGTTTACCATACAAAAGCCTAACTTAAAAAACTGGAGGTAGGCAATACAGCAAGACACTTTGTGGAGGCGGAGAGAGCTAGGATTTTGGAGGTTGGTCATATAAAAGGTACAGCCTGGTTTGCCCCTTACTAGTTCTGTGATTGGACAAGTTATTTCTGACTCTTAGTTTCTAATTTGTGAAACAAGAAGAGTGATAATTACCTTGTGTGGTTTTTGTGAGATTAGAGATTATGCACACAGTGTGCTCTGCACATAACTGTAGTTCAGTGTGAGGTTTTATTATGAGGGAAGTCACTGTACAAATTGGTGTGCAAATGCCTTCTTGATTCTCATGACACCTCACTCATCTGTCTTAAGTTCAGTAATTTCTTCCCTACCTGCTAATATCCTGGAAAGAGCCTTTGAAAATATTTTTTTTAAACAATCCATCGACCAATGAATGGATAACCACTCCTTGCTTTTTTTTTCCCCTTTATTGGTAAATGATGGTAGGTCGTACAACAGTGGCCTTTTCCATTATGCAACTATTACATCACTTTTGGTTACACTTTTATCAATTTACAAGGTTTATGGAGCCTTTTGACTAATATGTAGTAAAACTCAAATGCACATTTGGGTTATATTCCCCTATTTTTCCAATGTACTCATGAAGTTGCGTTGTTTACATTGAGATCATCCTCCCCCCTTTATCTCTCTACATTGATATATATATATATATATATAGATAGATAGATAGATAGATAGATAGATATAGATATATATATAGATATATATAGATATATAGATATATAGATATATCAATTTATAGGATTTTTTCTTCCTTTAAGATTCACCTCCCACATATAAGTGAGAATATATGGTATTTCTGTTTTTGAGCTTATGTTCATTCACTTAAGATGATGTAAGCCTCTGGTGACTTCCAGCATACCTCAACTTTTTACTATTTCCAATTTTGTAGACCAGTGTGATGGTTAATTTTGCCTGTCAACTTGGTTTGAGAGTGCCTGTGAGATTAGTAAAACACACTTCTGAGTGTGAATGAGGGCATTTGCCTGAGAGGATTCACTAAATGGGGAAGACCTGCCTTGAATATGGGCAGCACCATCCCATTGCCTGGGAGCCCAAATGAAATAATGGAAAAAGGAGAGAGCTCTTATTTGTCTTGCTAGACACAGAACACTTAACCATTGTTTGCCTGTTTCCCTTAATCTTGCCCACACCTTTATAAAATAGTGCCTTTGTTAAAATCTTTATTTAGCTGTATTAGTGCACTGGCCTATGGTCTGAATGTTTGTGTTCCCAAAATTCATAGGTTGAAACTTAATCACTAATGTGATGGTATTAGGAGATGGTGCCTTTGGGAGGTAATTAGATCTTAGGAGGAGCGCCATCATGAATGTGATTGGTGATCTCAAAGAAGAATTATATGTATACAAGTGTATATGCCTGTAATCCCAGCACTGGGGAGGTTTAGGCAGGAAGATTACAAGTTTGAGTCCGCCTGGTCTACATAAACAGACTCTGGCAAAGAAAGGAAAGACAGAAAGGAAGGGAGGGAGGGAGGGAAAGAAAAGAAAGAAAAAAGAGAGGAAGGGAGAACAAAGGAAGAAAAGAAAGGGAAACTGAGAAAATAAAGATGAGGCTAGCCTGGGCTACACAGAAAATCTGAGAGAAAGAAAAAAGCAAAGAAATAAGAGAATGGGAGGGAGGGAGGAAGGAAGGAAGAAACTGCATGAGACAATAAAGATGTTAAATTTGAAAAATTCCTGAAGAGGTCCCCAGAGGGACCCTTGCTCCTGTCATGTGAAGACACAATGAGAAGGGACTATCTATGAGCCAGACAGCCAGACCTTACCAGACACGTTACCTTCCCTGACTTGAACTTAGGCTGAGAAGATACAGTCTATAAGGAAATAGGCCTTCACAAGACACTGAATTGGACAAAAACTTGATCTTGAATTTCCCAACTTCTAGAACTGTGGAAAGTAAATTTCTGTTGTTTATGAGCCACATACTCTATGGTATTTTGTTGCAGTAGCTCAAACAGATTAAGGCAATGAACCATTTGTTTCTAACATGGATAATGACAATTAAAAAAGACTGCTGCCACTAAGTGCAGCTGTAGCCCTGTGGCATCGGATCTCGGAAGCTAAGCAGAGTTAGGCCTGGTTAGTACTCCGATGGGAGACCGTCTGGGAACACCAGGTGCTGTAGGCTTGGGAGAGCGACCCAGCAACTGACTCCCAAAAATCAATTCGCCATTGAAAACCATATGAACAATGGAGAAGCACTGACAATAGTGTTTTGCCTGTTGTACCCAGGGTCGCTATGAGTCAGATACCGACTCCACAGCACCTAACAACAACAATTGCCACTAAGGAAAAATTTTTAAATGAGGCTGGCACAGTAATTCAAGTGGGAGACAATGGTAGCAATGGAGGTAGAATGAAGTGGCTGGATTCCTGCTTATATTTTAAAATTATGGCTGAAAGAATTTGCTAATGGATGGGACACTGTGCGTGAAAGAGAGGAATCAAGAGGGGCCACAAAACTGCATGCTTGGACTTACCACCTAATGGGACTAGAAGAACTTCAGGAAGAACAAGCTGGGAGTGGGAACTTTTGTCATGGTAAATTTGAAATGCCACCTAGATATCCAAAAAACTTTGTCAAGAAGCAAGTTGTACCTATAAGTCTGAGGTCAAGAGAGAAGTCTTGGGAGTCACTAACCTATAGATGGTCTTCAAGGCCATGGAACTGAGGAATCACCCATTACATGAGTAGAAAAAGAAAGAAGAGGAATTAAAACTGTATTTTGGGATACTTCCATGTCTGTAATTTGGAAATGTAAGGAAAACCTAGAAAATTAGAAAAGTGTTGGGCAGAAACAGGTGAATGTAATAATCCTGGAAGCCAAGTGAAGAAAGTGTTCAGTGGAGGAAGGTGTGATTAACTACGCCAAATGCTGCTAATAGTCAACTAAAAGAATGACTAATAATTGTCTACTGGAGATCATTGGTGATATTTATGAGAAGTTCTGTGGTATTATGAGAACAAAAGTGACTGGTATGGGTTCCTGAGTGGATGGTAGAAGAGAGAGTGGAAACATTGATTAGAAGACATGTCTTTCAAGCCAGGCATGGTGGTGCATGCCTGTAATCCCAGTATTTGGGAAGCTCAGGCTGAAGAGGCTGAAGTATCTTGAATTAGAGACCAATCTGGGCTATATAGCGAGAACTTGTTTCAAAAAACAAAGATGACGACAAAAAGATATGTCTTTCAAGGAATTTTGCTGGAAAGGGAATTAGAGAAATGGGCAGTATACAGAATGGGAAGGAGTATAAGGAGAGTTTTTGTGTATACGTTAAGATGGAAGAAATAACAGCATATTTATCTGTTTAGGAATGATTTCACAGAGAGGAAGATTTGGCAGAATTCTTTGAGTTATGTAATTTAGTAATGAGAAGAAAGTGCATAGGCCATTTTCCCTCCAATTGCTTAATTTTGCTAATGAGGAAACTGACCTCAGAGTGGCAGACTTACTTTTCTAAAGCCCTGACCAGGTACAGTAATTTCTTGCCTTTACTGTTCATTTTCCAGATATGTATAATA
The DNA here is from genome assembly GCA_007922755.1 of Pedetes capensis. Lineage (NCBI taxonomy): Eukaryota > Metazoa > Chordata > Mammalia > Rodentia > Pedetidae > Pedetes > Pedetes capensis. Next base: position 135,156 of record VMDO01002846.1, read on the forward strand.
TTAGAGTCATAAAATGAGAAGATCTTAGAATTGCCTTTACCTATATTTCCTCACCACTCTTTTTAGAGATTATTTTAGATTAGATTAATGGCATCCAAGTTTCTAAAGTAGGAGTGCTTTAGCTGAGGAAATCTTTTGTAGGTAGCTGCTAATGGAAAACCTCTTTGCCTAAAGCTACATGGCACTTAGTAAATGTTCTTTTCCCTTCTTCATTCCACCTCTTTTTGTATCTTCTTTCCTTTTTTCTCCCTTGATTCTACCATCTCCTAACAATCTACTATTGGGGTTTCATCCTACTTCCCATTTGATTATGAATATTTCAAACAGCTGTGGTCGATAGACTCCTCCATGAAGTGCATTAAGAGATCCTTTTAGAGCCTGCGCCGTGGCGCAAGCCTGTAATCCCAGCGGCTTGGAAAGTGGACGCAGGAGGATCCCAAGGCCGGGACCAGAGGCAGTCTGCATAACTTAGCAAGACCCTGTCTCTAAAAGTAAAAAAAAAAAAATGGACTGGGGGTACAGCTCAGTGGTCCAGCACTTGCAAAGCATGCAGGCTCAAGGCTAAAATAATCTCTAATCAACTCCCAGTACTGAAAAAAAAAAAAAAAGAGAGAGAGAGAGAGATCCTTTTAGTGTTATAAATAGTAAAAGGAAGAGTTTAATTGGAGTGGGAAAACAGGAAGGGAGAAAAGAGAAGAGATTTAGAGTAAGAGGAAGTGGAGACTGTGCCCAGATGGGAGTCAGAAGTGGGGGAAGAGGAGGGAATGCTGAGAAGCCAAAGGAAAGGCGTGAGGTCTAACCAACTCTTTCTTCCCCTTGGCCTTATCTGCATTCAAGTTACATGATACCACCCTACACTGTGACTTTTATAAAATAATTTACAACTCTTTCTCCTGTGATTTTCTTTCTCTTTTGCTCAACTTGTTTCATTATCACTGCATCTGTTTTAGTCTGACTTACTACTTTCCTTTCTAATTAGAAGAACTGTTAGTCCTGCTTAGTCCAGAGCATGTGGGTGATGGGTCTGTCAAAGAATTGCAGTATATTTGACCTGAGTGACAGCATCCAGGTGATATGTTTGTGGCTAAAAGCTCTTCTCTCCTTAGGTTGTGAGGAAAGACAGTTGAGGCATTTGTGATTTTAGGGGAAACTAGGAAATTAGGGTAGCCCAGATACCTTTCCCAAATAGAGATTTTCCAATTGACTCTCCATTTCTTTCCATTTTAGCATGTCTTTGCCTGTTACCTTCCTCAGTACCTTTCCGCCTTCTCTACTCAGAGTTCCAATGGCATGGTTAGCTTTATGCATTGAATAAACGAGCCTTCCCTGCCAAGCTGTCAGCAAATGGGACTGACCAACAGAACAATCTGTGTAAGTGCATCCTGTGCTGGGACCAGACAGACAAGCACAATTATTTGATTGCTGGAGATTGCTAGTAAATGAGGGTGAAATGGTGGGTCTGAGACTTGTTGGTGAATATTATTAATAATATATTGTCATGCATTAATAACATAGTGTCATGTGAAACAAAGCTATACTCAAGGGTCTGTCTGATGTCCCATTTTAAATCACATTTTCAGGAAACTAGATGGCTGAGGAGATGAGCAATGATAAAGCAAGATGTCTTTAGGCACCAGCTTAGGCATTTTGGTTTGACTTAGACAGAAGTTCAGAGAATATAAATTGCTGTCATAAGTTATTTGGTAGCCAGAATGAAGGATGGGATTCATTCCTGGCTAATTGTCATAGAAATTACATTACTATATTGCTTTTCTGTGAAAAATCATCTTCATTCTCATCATTAGAGTCCTTGAAAACAGGCTACTTCCAAAAGTCCACAGTTGCCTTTTGGCAGCTGTAATATCCTCAGTTAGCACGTAGTTCATTTCTTTACCCCAGCACCACAGACAGCTCTGCCATACCTCCATCACACATTTCCCCTTCATAAACTTCATAGTCCTGACAGATGGGATTTGTAACCATTATTCTCCAAATTTCTTACTATACTTGTTGTTGTTGTTAGGTGCCGTCGAGTCGATATCCGACTCATACTCATAGCGACCCTCATAGGGTTTTCAATGGCTGACTGTTTCGGGATTGCCTTAGGAGTGGGTTGCCAGGCCCTTCTCCCACTTTTGTGGTGCTGGGAATTGAACTCGGGTCCTCAGAGACTGCAGCGCAGCGCTCTACCCACTGAGCTAAATCCCAGCCC
>VMDO01002846.1:137467-157418 GCA_007922755.1 Pedetes capensis
TCATGTTTGGAAGAGTGGCAGGTCAACGGAAAAGAGGAAAACCCTCCACCAGATGGATTAACACAGTGTCTGCAACAATGGGCTTAAACATAAATAAGATGGTTTGCCTGGCACAGAATCAGCAAGTGTTTCGATCTGCTGTACATAGGGTCGCTATGAGTCGGACTCAACTCGACGGCACCTAACAACAACAACAACATTCTCCAAATACACTCTGAAATCCACTGTCCCATGGGCTTCTAGCCACATCACTCTCTTACTTAATTTTGCATTCATTGAGCACTTAATATTTGCAAGACATCATTTTAAGCCCTGAGAAAATATCAATGGATAAGAGACAAAAACCTCAACCTCTTTGGAGCTTTATACTGTAGTCTGGGAAACTCTCCTGATATATCTTAATTTCACTTCCTGTTTTTTAGGTGATTAACTTTAAAATAGTATTTGCCACTTGGTTTACTAGAGAAGTAAAATACTACAAGAAATAAAATTATAATAATAGGAGCTGACATTTATTATATACTTAAGATGGCTATAGGTATTATCGTTTAAAATATTTACAACCGCATAAAGAATTTATAGAGCAATAACTGCATTTAGTTATTTCATTGTCAATCCTGGTAAACTGATGATCAAAAGTGTTAGTTACAGGACACAAACTAGTCTACTAGAGACAATATTTGGATTATAAGCCAATTTAAGCAACATTAGATAGAATATGCATGTGGGGCTGAATAATTTGTGGTGATTAAAAACAGCTAGTAGCTAAAGGAGTGAAAATTTGACATAGAGTCTATTTGAATCTTAGGCTTAATGGTCTTTCCACTGTAACAGAAATAATGTTGGGTCATGTTGAATATTACCACGAGTAGAGATTTATACTGAAATTAACAAAAGTGAAGCAAAAATGAAAATAAGAAACAAACTATGCACACAATTATTTTTAAAAGAAATTAAGATATTTTAGGATGATCTCCAGAAGGGAATAACTGCATAATAGTCAGAATTTCCTTCAGTGCTGGGGGTGGTGGTGCATGCCTGTAATCCCAGCAGCTGGGGAGGCAGAGGCAGGTAGATCGCAAGTTCCGGACCAGAGGCAGTCTGCGTAACTTAGTGAGACCCTGTCTCAAAAAGTAAAAAAATGGGCTGAGAATGCAGCTCAGTGGTCCAGCACTTGCAAAACATGCAAGTGGGAGGCCCTGGGTTCAACCCCCAGTACTGCAAAAAAAACAAAACAAAACAACAATAACAAAGAATTTCCTTACAGTCTTTTCTCCTTATTGCATCTCTATGTCTCCCTCACACAAAACCTTTTACCAGACTTAAATTTTCTCCTAATACTGTTTGCCCAGCTCTTTCCTCTCTTGCTAGCAGTCCTCAACCTATTTCATTCCTTTCTTGAAGTCTCTCTGTCCGTCCAAGTTTCTTTCACTTCTATATTTTTTTCTCCCTCCTGGTAGTGCACACTGTGGTAGGCCAAATTCTAGACAGCTTTCAAGGTTTTCTGCAATTCCATGACCTTGAATTTTTTTTAGATTCCACATATGAGTACATCGTGCAGTGTTTGCCTTTCTGTGCCTGGCTTATTTAACTCAGCATAATGTTCCCCAGGTTCATCCACATTATTGCAAATGACAGGATTTCATCATTTTTTATGATGTATAATATTCCATTTTATGTGCATAGCACATTTCTTTTGAGTGATACTTAGGTTGATTCTATATTCTTGATTATTGTGTAGTGCTGCAATAAACATGGGAGTGTAGATATCTCTTCAATATACTGATTTCATTTCTTTTTGATATATACCCAGTAACAAGATTACTGGGTCATATGATAATTCTTTTTTAATTTTTTGAAGAACTTAAATTCTGTTTTCCATGGCCATACTAATTTTCATTCCCACCAATAATAACAACTTCTTTTATTTTTTTTGGCTTTATTGAAGTATAATTGAAAAATAAAAATGGGACATACCTGAGGTATACAGTGTAATATTTGACATATGTATACATTGTGAAAGTATTGCCACGTTCAAGCTAGTTATCATAGCTATCACCTCACATAGATATTTTTTATAATTTGTGTGTGTGTGTGTGTGTGTGTGTGTGTGTGGTACTGGGGGTTGAACCCAGGGCCTCGCACTTGCATGCTTTGGAAGTGCTGGACCACTGAGCTGCACCCCCAGCCTATTTTTTTACTCTTTTGAGACAGGGTCTTGCTAAATTATGCAGACTGCCTCTGGTCTCCAACTTGGGATCCTCCCACCTCCGCCTCCCGAATTGCCTGGTGTGCACCACCATGCCTGGCTATAAAAATTTCTTTTAGGACTTTGCAAATGTCATTCCATTGCCTGGTGGCCTCCATGGTTTCTGGTAAGAAATAAGCTGCTGATCTTAATTGAGGATCACTTGTAAGTGATAAATTCATTCATGCTTGTTGGTCTAGACAAGTCTTTCAAGTAGGAAGTTCTGAGGAACAACAAGACAGATTAATGACTTCTTTTAGGGTTTGAGATATTCAAAGAGCTCTATGTCTGTTATCCTCCCTCCAGGAATAGAAATGTGGACTGCTGTCTTTCTGAGGCTGCTGAAAATCTGGGAAGTGGAGAATGAGAGACAAATGTAATTGACAAGCCCACTACTCTTAGCAAGATCCAGCAGTTTTTCTTGACTAAATGTCCCCCTTTGTTACTGAAAGCCTTTGGTTAATTTCCAGTGTTCTGAAAAAGTTGATTGTGCCTTTTTTTTTTTTTTTTTTTTTTGCCATTTTTTCATTATTTTTTGAGGAGTGGATTTTTGGAGGTCTTTACCATTTTTGCTGATAGGCTAGTAAATAATCTTTAAAGAACTTTTAAGTTTTCAATTGTTTTTTCCAATACATAGTATAAACATGAAAACCTTAGGGATAAATTTGCCAAAATGTGTGGAAAACCTGTAGTTGAAAACTATGAGAAATTAAAGAAGTTATAAATAAATATAAATGGTACAATACACTCTCCTTTGGAAATGGCTCTTCTCCTATTCCAAACATACTTATCTGTAGAGAGATACCAACCACTGTCTGAACACAGGGATACTTCACCTACCATCAATTTATAATGTAGTTTATAGAGAATTTTATACCGATACTCATGAGGTATTCTATTTCTATGGGAAAGTAATTTTCTTTTTTAATATTTTTGCCTACTGTTGATGTCATTGTAATGCGGGCCTCATGAAACCAGTTAGGAAGCTTTTGTTCCTTCTTCCTGAAATAATATATATGAGAATGACATTTTTTCTCTCATAAGTATTTTATATAATACACCAGAAAAGCCATCTGTGCTTGAAGTTTTCTTTGAGGGAAAATATTTTGGATGACAAATTGAAATTATTAATTTATTTCATGATGCATTCATATTTTCTGTGAGCTATTCATGTTTTCTGCATTAACATGTACTGACCTTGAAAATATGTGGAAAAATAAAATTAAAATAATATATAGATAAATATGTTATATATGTACAAATTAAATATTCAGCCTTGTTAAGGAAAGGAATTATGATACAGTCAACAACATGATAAACCTTAAAACATGCTAGATAAAATAAGACAGATACAAAAGGGCAGATGTTATATAATTATACTTATAAATCATTCCAAGAATAGTCAAATTCATAGAGACAGAAAGTAGGATAGTGATTACCAATATTTAGAAGGAGAGAGAATGGAGACTTACTAACTAATGTCTATAAAGTTTCAATTGGGTATAATGAAAAAGTTCTGGAGATAGACAGTGGTGATGGTTGCATAATAATATAATCTACTTAATGCCATTGAACTGTACACTTAATAAATGATTAAAATGGTAATTTTTTTTGAGATAGGCTGGCCTTGAATTTATGATCCTTCTATCTCAGCCTCCTGACTGCTGGGATTACAGGTATGTACTACCCTGCCAGGCTTAAAATGGTAAATTTTGTGTCATGTAATGGTAATAAAGCTGATTTTTACCACAATTAAAAAAATGAATATGCTAGGCATGGTGGCACACCTTTAATCCCAGTGACTCTGGAGGGAGGTGGAGGCAGGAAGGTCACAAATTTGAGACCAGTGATAGCCTATGTCACTTAGGGGAACCCCATCTCAAAATACAAAGTGAAAAATGAACCGAGGGTACAGCTCGGTGACTGAGTCCTTGCAAAGAGCATGCATGAGGCCCCGGGTTCAGCTACCCAGTACTGGTTGGGGGGTGGAAGTGGGGAGAATCTTGCAACTATGTGGATCCAGTTGCTCCCAACTTGCATTCTTTTTTGCTATACTTTTTCACTGTCGAATGTATGTTACTAATCTCACAACACAATGGTACAAATTGTGCTTCAAACAATCACATATATTTTAAATAAGTTAAGAGAAAAGGTAGTCTTTATATTTTTTCCTTATTTACCATTTCTAGTGTTTTTCAGATTTTGCTTGAGATTTGTATTTTCATTTTCCATTGCCCCGGCCCGCGGGGCTGTTCAACAGGGACCTAGAGTAAGGGGCGAATGAATGAGAGAGAGACAAGAGACACAAAGGATGAGAGCAAGACAGGCTGTCTGATCAAGCTCCAAAGTCTTTAATGTTGTGCTGTAGCTTAAATGCACATGGAGGGGGAGGGGAGGGGCAAGAAAGTCACAGGAGCCAGGTGATTCTTCAGAAGTCCTCAGCTCCTCCTGTAACCCTGACAACAGCTTTCAGATGATAATTTCTATTCAAAGGTCACAATGCCCTGTGGCTCAACATTTGCTATTTTCACCATACCCTGCACCTTTTCATCAAGTATCTTGTAAAAAGTTACTTATGGTCTTGGCTCCCGGCAGTCCATCTACTAGAAGAATGCCCTTTGACATTTCTCACAGTGCAGGGCTGATGCCAGGACATTTTCTTTGCTTGCTTTTAACCTTTTTCATGTCTTTTTCTTGTTTTTCTTGAAATATATGCTTGCTGGATATAGAATACTGAGTTGGTAGTTTCTTATTTATTCCAGCACTTTAAAGATGCTTTTTCATTTTCTTCTGACCTTTATTATTTTTTAAAAATAAATCAGTGATGATTCTTATCCATATTACCTTAAATATAATGTTAAACTTTTTTCTGGCTAACTTCCTGATTTTATTTTTATATTTCATTTTTGTCAGTCTCTCTACAACTTGCCTACCTATAGTTTTATACATTTACTTCAGGTTTGCTGAACTTCTTGGATTTGTAAATGTATGTATCTTACAAAATGGGAAAAAGTTTGGCCATTTAAATTTCAAATATTTATTTCTCTTTCCTCTCCTCAGACTTCAGTTATATAAATGTTAGACCTTTTGAAATAGGGCGATGAGGTTGTTTAAAAAAACCTCAAGGTTGTTGTTTAAAAAAGTTTTTTTCTTTCTCTTTTCCAGATTGGATGGTTTTTATGGTTCCACATTCATGTTCACAGAGTCTTTTATCATCTCTATTGGCTGTAAAACCTTGCCAGAGAACATTTATTTTAGATGTTGTATTTTTCAATCTTTGGTTTTTAGGCAAGTTATAGACTTACACAAAAATTGAGCCAATGTTACAGAGACTTCCTAATCACTGCTATCTCACTGCACACTTTTCCTTAATTACCATGTTGCATTGTTGTTGTTGTTGTTAGGTGCCGTCGAGTCGGTATCCAACTCATAGCGACCCTCATAGGGTTTTCAATGGCTGACTGTTTCGGGATTGCCTTGGGAGTGGATTGGCAGGCCCTTCTCCCATTTATGAGGTGCTGGGAATTGAACTCGGGACCTCAGAGACTGCAGCGCAGCACTCTACCAACTGAGCTAAATCCCAGCCCTCAGGAAGCTAGTGGATAGGTCAAAACACACAATTACAGTTTTCTTTTGTTTTGTTTTAGATTAAACTCTATTATGGTATAAATATAAAATATCTCCCTCAGGCTCTTGTTTAAATGCTTGGTTCCCAGCTGGTGGCAAGATTTTGGGAGATTGTAGACAGTTTAGGAGGTGGGATCTGCTGGTGTATGAAGGTCACTTGGGGAAGGTCTTAGAGGGTTATCCATGGCCCCTAGTTCCAGCCTCACTCTCCCTGCTTTTTGTCTATCATGATGTGAATGGCTGTCCTCTACCACACACTCCTGCCACCATCGTGTTCTCCCCAAGTGCACAGGGCCTGAACCTCAGAAACCATGAACAAAAATGAAATCTCTCGTTCTTAAGTTGTTTTTATCAGGCCTTATGTCACAGTGATGTGAAAGTAACTCATATAGGAAGTTGATACTAGAGGAGTGGGGTCATTGCTGTGCCTCAACCTGACCATATGACCCATTAGCCTTTGGAACTGGTTTGTGGGAGGAATTTGGGAGAGTTTGGAAATGCAGGCTGGAGAAGCTGTCAAATGCTGTAAGCCGAGCTTACTGGGTTCTTCTGGTGGGAGTTCAGAACACCAGCATGCCAGCAGAAATGTGGAATGTGCTCATGGGTTTTCAGATGGGAATGTGGACTTTAATGGGAGTTGGACTAGAGGCCATTCATGTTACATTATGGCCAAGTATTTGTCTGTATTTTGCCTATGTCCTGAAACTTTGCCTGAGGCTGAATTAAAAAATGACAGACTAATTAATTTGGTGGAAGAAACTTCAAGTGTCAGCTTGTAATGCTGTGGGGGCTTGCATGTGGCTCTGATACTGAAAGCTGTGCCACCAGTATCTCAGATACCAGCAGGGCCACCCCTGAGCTTCCAGACTAAGACAGACTAGGCAGAAGGACGTGGAAGCCCAGTCCCCAAACCCCATGAATAGCAGAGAAGCACTATGAAAACCTTATGAATAGCAGAGAAGCATTGTCAAATATACTGCTGGAAAATGAGCCCCCAGGCTGGAAGGCATTCAAGAAATAATAGGGGAAGAGTTGCCTCCTCAAAGTAGAGTCAACCTTAATGACGGGAATGGAGTAAAACATTTGGTACCTCGTTTTGCTGCTGTGGCATGACTCAAAATGAGAAGAAACATAGTGACCGCAACAATGGGCTCAAACATAAAAAGATCATATGGATGGCACAGTATTAGGTAGTGTTTCCTTTTGCTGTACTTAGAGTTGCTATGAGTTGGATCCAACTTGACAGCACTAACAAAAACAACATAGCATTTAGGCTGTGGCATATTGTTGGCTGCTTTTAGTTAGGTTTATAGAATTGAGAGCAAAGAGCAGAGCAGAGCAGAAAGATGTGAAAAATGTGAAGTTTGGCCAGATAAGGAGTGTATTTGAAGTTGTAGACTAAGGCTGTGGTTGTTAAAGATATTACCAACAATAAAGAGAAGCAGGGCACTTTGTACTGGGACAATAGGAAGAATGCCCTGAGGTTATTTCAGGAATTGGCTAGACCTCTCCCAATGGAGGCTTCAGGGTGTAAAACCACAAATTGACTTGACAGAGTTTTCTTTAAAAGAGAGCAGCTCCAGGGCATCCTGCTAGGAAAGGGCCACCTCTCAGGTTCAATCACCTGGGCACTCAGAGGCCACTGCAGCTATAATACAAAGTGGCCCAGCTCTTGCTTGAGTTGACAGCAAAGCTTGGGTGGTGCTGCTTTCATAGGCATGTAGAATTCAAGAATTATAGGGCATGGAGGTTTCTACTACCAGAGTTTTTGCAAAAAGCCTAAGAGGCCAGGCAGTGTGCAGCAGGGTTAGATTCCTCGCAGGGAGCCCCAGAGATAGAAGTGCATAAAACTGTAAAAGTGAAGCCTAGGCAGTATTATAGACCCTGGGATGTTGCAGATGCCAGGAACATGGAACATCTGCTGAGAAAGCTTCAGGCAACAGTGGAACTGGCCCAAAAGAGACGCCATTTGGGCTGAAAAAGGCCAGGCCATAGGGGAAGAGCCAGCTGATGCTAGTGGAGCCCAGATGATGCCACCACATGTGCCAGATGAAAGACATGGAGGTGGAGGATATTTTTTTTGTGTGTGTGTGTTACTAATGATTTAACCTAGGGCTTTTCATATGCTAGGCAAGCACTCTGTTGCTAATATAACATCTCCAGCTCTTATTTATTCATTTTAGTTTGAGACATAGTCTTGCTAAGTTCCACAGGCTGGCCTCAAACTTTCAGTCCTCCTGCCTCAGCCTCCAGTGCTGGGATTACAGGCCGTGTCCCCTTGCCCGGCTGGAGCTACAGAATTTAATGTTTGTCCAGATGGGTTTTGGTCTTGTTTTGGTCTAGTTTTTCCTTGCTATCCTCTTGTTCCTTCTTTCTGGAATAGTAATGTTTACTTAGTACCATTATATGTTGGAAGTATGTACCTTTCTTTTTATTTTATAGCTAAAAGATTGTCTTGAGTCTAAGTAGAAACTTTGGATTAATATTTTTGAACAATGTTGAGACTGTTAAGATTATGGGGACTCTTGGAGATGGACTAAGTGTGTTTTTGCCTTATGAAATGGACATGAGCCATTAGGAGCCAAGGGCAGAATGTTATGGTTTGAATATAAAATGTCCCCCACAGGCTCATGTTTGAAAGTTTGGTCCACAGCTGGTGGTGCTATTTTGGGAGGTTGTGGAAAGTTTAGGAAGTGGGACAAGGCTGACAGAGGTAGGTCATTGGGGGCAAGATTTTGAGGGTTGTCCCCAGCCTCTGGTTCTGGCCTTACTCTTTGCTCCTGTCTGCTGTGCTATGAGCAGCTGGCCTCTCCTACACATTTCCACCACCATGATGTTCTGCCCAGGCACATGGGGCCAAGTAACTATGGGCTGAACTGCTGAAACTGTGAATTAAACAAACCTTTCCTTCCCTAGGCTGTTTCTGTCAGGCATTCTGTCACAGTGATGCAAAAGTAACTGATACAAGATCTGTATCACTCCTTCTGGCAAGCTATGCCAGGAATGTGGGCCAACACTTTTAGTACCACTGCCTGACTTGGAAAGTGGGAGTTGGTTGATAGGTTAAAATACCACAAAACTCCCTTATTTAAATGGGACAGCTTCTTTTCTCATTAAGAGTCCTGTTGGTTTTGTGAGTTTTTAATTAGATTACATAGTTCTGAAAAGGTGGTTTTTGACACTTTTTTTGTCAGCTTAAGTTTTGCTTTAATGGAAGGATAGAGTTCTCTACTTTGCTATTTTGGGCTGGGATTAAGCTCAGTTGCTAGAGCACTGCTCTGAGGTCCTGAGTTCGAGTTCCAGTACTGGAAAAGTGGGAGGAGGACATAGCAATCCACTCCCAAGCAATCCCGAAATAATCAGCCATTGAAAACCCTGTAAGGGTCGCTATGAGTCAAATACGACTCCTGACACCCAGCAACAATAACAACTTTGCTATTTTAGTGACATTGATCTTATTTTTTCTTTTCTTTTCTTTTCTTTTTTTTTTTTTTTTTTTTGTGGTACTGGGGGTTGAACCCAGGGCCTTGTGCTTGCATGGTCTGCAAGCGCTGGACCACTGAGCTACGCCCTCAGCCCATTTTTTGACTTTTTGAGATAGGGTCTCGCTAAATTACACAGACTGCCTCTGGTCTTGAATTTAACGATCCTCCTGCCTCCACCTCCCGAGCTGCTGGGATTACAGGCATGCGCCACCGCACCCAGCCCATTTTTGTTTTTCTTTACAATAGTGATTTCTTTGGTTTTATCAATGAGTTAAGTCAGCTCTCAAATTAAAAAATTGATCTCTTTGGAGATCAATGGCTTAAATTTCAGTTCAATTCTTTTGGCCTCATCTTGGTTGGTTGAAGTTTTCCCTGTGAAATATGGATCAAGGGTCAGCCAGACATTTTGGGAGATTATATACAGAACTTGAGACACTCTTTTTTGACTCTCTTCTCTCTGCTATGCTTTTCTCTTCTCAAATATTGTTACTTTGATGTTTAGGGTAGGAAAGTCTATAGAGAATGCTACTGGCTTTAACAGTTCAGTAAGATTGTATGTTTCTATCTAGCTTTTAGTTCTCCAATATCAGGGACTTGAGCATCAGTTTTTTGTTTTTTCCAAAAAAATTATTTTACAGTGGTAAAATACACATAGCAGGAGATTCACCATCTTTAAGTATGTAGTTCAGTGGTATTAAACCACCATCCATCTACATAAGTATTTTCATCTTTTTTTTTTTTTTTTTTGTGGTACTGGGGGTTGATCCCGGGGCCTCACACCTGCATGCTTTGCAAGTGCTGGACCACTGAGCTGCACCCCCAGCCCTTTTATTTTTTTTTTCCTTCCTGAGACAGGGTCTCACTAAGTTACATAGACTTCCTCTAGTCTCGAATTTACAATCCTCCTGGCTCTGCCTCCCAAGCCGCTGGGATTACAGACGTGCACCACCACGCCCAGCTAGTATTTTCATCTTATAAAATTGAATTCTGTAGCTATTAAACAGTAATTTCCCATTCCCTCCAGTTCCTTGCTCCAGCCTTTGGCAACTACCATTCTCTCTTGTCTCCATGATTTTTACTACTCTAGCTACCTAAAAACAACAGCTATTTCATGTAAGTGGAATCGTATGGCATTTATCTTTTTTGTAACTGTCTTATTTCACTTTGCATGTTATGGGGATTCATCCATGTTGTAGCATGTATCAGAATTTCTTCCTTTTCTAGGTATGAGTAATATTCCATTATATGTACATACTACATTTTGCTTACCCATTCATATGTTGACGAATATGATTGCTTCTATTATTTAGCAATTGTGAATAATGTTTCTATAAACATGGGTGTGAAAATATCTATTTAAGAACCTACTCTTAGAAGCTGAATGTGGTGGTACATGCCTGTAATTTCAGTGCGTGGGAGGGTAAGGCAGGAGGATCCTGAGTTCAAGGCTAGCCTGGATTACATAATGAGACCCTGTCTCAAAAAATCAAAATCAAGCAAACAAAAAACAGAAAACCAACCCAACAAAAAGAACTTGCTTTCAATTATTCTGAAATCCAGAAATGAAATTGCTACATCACATTGTAGTTCCATTTTTCAGTTTTTGAGGAACTACCATATTATTGCTGTTGTGGTTTGGATCTGAAATATATTGGAGGCTTGGTTACCAATGCAGCTATGTTCAGAGGTGAGACTTTTGGGAGGTGATTGGATCTTAAGAGTTCTGTTCTCATCAATAGGTCAACCTGTTGATGAAATCATACTTTGATGGACTTTTGGAAGGTGATGGAAACTTAGGAGGTGAGACCTCTTTGAAGGGAGTGGGTCCTTGGAGGCATGCCCGTGGGGACTATATCCTGTCCCCAGCCCTATCCTTTCCCTCTCTCTCATTGCTCCCTAGAAACCATGCAACTCTACTCCACCTTGTGCTCCCACCATGATGCTCTGCCTCCCCACAGGCCTAGTAACAAAGGCGTCAAGTGAGCATGGACCCTCTGCAACCATGACCCAAAGTAAATCTTTCCTCCTTTAAGTTTATATTTTTGGCATTTTGTCACAGTGACACAAAGCTAACATAATTACTGAATCATTTTACACTCCTACAAAAAGGAATGGTGCATAGGGTTCCAATTTTCCTACATCCTTGCCATACTTGTTATTTTGTGTTTTTTAAAAATAATATCCATCCTAATGAGTGTGAGATGGTATGTCATTACAAATATGCTTTGAATTTTTCTGATAATTAGTAATGTTGGATATCTTTTCATGTACTTACTAAACATCTTTGTGGAAAAATGTCTATTGAAGTCCTTTGGCCATATTTGAGGTTTTTGTTGTTGTGATTCAGGAATTCTCTATATATTCTGCATGTCAGTCCCTTATCAGGTTCATGGTTTGTAAATATTTTCTCTCATTCTGTGGGATAGCTTTTATTCTGCTGATATTTTAAAATTTCATGAAGTCTAATTTGTTTATTTATTTATTTATTGGCTACATATACCTTTTTTTTTAATTGGTGTGGGGGATTGAACCCGGGGCCTTGCACATGCTAGTCAAGCACTGTTCCACTGAGCTACATCTCCAGCCTGTGCTTTTGGTTTTATATCCAAGAAATCACTACCAATCTAATGTTATGAATATTTTTCCCAATGTTTTCTTTTAAGAGTTTTATAGTTTTAGGTCTTCGATCAGTTTAAGTTAATTTTTCTATGTAAGGGTCTAACTTCATTATGCAAATATTTTTGCTAGGTGCCATCAGATCTGATTTATAACACCCCTATTTACAAAAGACGCCCACATGTCTGTCAGTTTGCCGCACTGTGGGGGCTTGTGTGTTGCGATGAGGCTGACAGCTCTGCCACTGTAACCTTGGACATGAGCAAGGTTACCCATGGTGGACAGGTTTTCAGCTGAGCTTCCAGACTAAGACGGACTAGGGAGTGCTCCTTGGAAGCAAGAATGGCCAGACTGCGTCTTACATATTTCGGACATATAGTCACAAGAGATCAATCCCTGGAGAAGGACATCATGTTTGGGAGAGTGGCAGGTCAACGCAAAAGAGGAAAACCCTCCACCAGATGGATTGACACAGTGTCTGCAACAATGGGCTTAAACATAAATAAGATTGTTTGCCTGGCACAGAATTGGCAAGTGTTTCCATCTGCTGTACAAAGGGTCGCTATGAGTCGGACTCGACTTGACAGCACCTAACAACAACAACAACATTTACAAAAGAACGAAACAATCCCGAACATTGTTCCACGCATACAATCTTTTTTTATGTTTAAGTCCATTGTTACAGACACTGTGTCAAGGGTCTTCCCTTTTTTCATTGACCGCCACTCTCCCAAATATGATGTCCTTCTCTAGGGATCAGTTATTCCTAACATGTCCAAAATACGTAAGACACACATGTAGTTTTTTATGAGCACCATTTATTGAATCAGTTCCTTAACAATTAAATAATTAAGATGAGGTTTCAGGCACCATCTTGTAGGGAGAGTTATATTGTGTATTTGGCTGCCATAACAAAATAATGTACACTGGGCAGCTTAAGCAACTTTACTTCTCAAAGTTCTAGAGGCTTGAAGTCCAAGATCAAGGAGTTGGAAGGTAGGGTTTCTTCTGAGGCTTCTCTCCTTCAGTGGCATGGAAAATTTAAAAATAAAAAAATCAACTTCTCAAAGAAAACACTTGAATTGTAGGTATCACTGGCCACTCTTGGCTGACTGACAATTGTATGTCAAAATTGTCCTTGGATTTGTTTTCTTGCTGCATAAAACAATTTCTTTTCATTATGGAAGTAGTCAACTGAATATTTCTAATTGATTACTAGTTCTCTTTAAAAGCAAAGCAGTGATAACAAAAGTTAAAGATCTTTGTTCTAAGAAACTGGCTCCCACATGATGCTAATCAGGGATTTACTTTTAGTGCCAAGTTCTGGCCCTATTTTAAAGATTTGTGAGTCTCCTCTGGTGGTTTTGTGAGTCCATCTTTGTGCCAAGTCATGGAAGTCATGTTTCTTTAGCCAAAATATTGGGACTGATGGTCCTGATAATGGGATAGAAAAGTGATACTGATACAATTTCAGCAAATCTAGGGCAAATGATGTGGTATATGATAGCTATAAGGACAGGACCAAGATGCCTGGCAGAGAAAGTGAAGACAGAAAATATTATGTGTTGGCTTGGACTGTTTCTGGAAAGGAACCCCTGTGAGAATGTGTTAGTTGATTCCGGGTTTTCTGCAATTGTTTGAAACAACTTTAGAAAGAAATCAGAGGATTCCAGTTCATTTAGGACCCTGATGAATGAGTTAGCATATCCGTGAGAAGTCCACAGGTTCAAGTGCACTCTTTGAAACCAGGGGCTGGTTGTGCATGCTTGTAATCCCACTAGCTCTGGAGGTGGAGCCAGGAGGATTGCAAGTTCAAGACCAGAGGTGGTCTGTGTAATTTAGCGAGACCCTGTTTCAAAAAGTAAAAAAATGGGCTGAGGGTGCAACTCAGAGGTCCAGCATTTGCAAAGCATTGCAAGCACAAGACCCTGAGTTCAAACTCCAGTACCGCCAAAAACAAAAGAAAAAGAAAAAAGAAAAATTCATACCAATATGAATTTTGTTTTTCATTGTGTTTTCTAAAATCTTTTTAGCAAACCTGAATGAATCATTCTTTTGATTGTGTTTCTAACTGAATTACCATCTCCTATTTGGAAATAATAATTAGTTTTGAAATTTACATTTAAATATAAGTTGTGCACTACCACCCTGATTGGTCTGAGTCTAGGATAAGAAGAAAATTATTCTTATGGTTTGGTCTTATTATTCACTCCAGTGCCTCATCTATTACACGGAATCCCAAATGTATCTTTAAAATCCTGAATGGTATACAGAGACTTCCACTGCTTGTTATTCTTTCCTCATCTCCTCTTATCTGCAGCACTTCTCATTCATTTAGGGCACAGTTTTAATTTCCATGGTCACTGAGGCTTTTCTGTACGCTCTTAAAGGAAAACTGGCAAGGTTGATAGGTTCAAATCTGACTTTTCTTCCTAAATGCATTTATGCATTGCCAGGATCTTCTTGCATCTTTACATGATTTTGATTTTAATGGTTGTTGCATTGCCAGTTGACTCAAGGACCAAACAATTACAGTAATGTCAGTCCTCAGATCTGATTGTATAAACGCAAAATGGTATGCTGCTTTTCTTTGTACTTAAAGAATGTGACAAGAGCAGTCCCCAGGAATCAATTTAAGAACAATAGACAGTTGAGTTAAAGCATTACTATTATTAAGAGGTATTTTTACAATGCTTGGTATTTTTTTAGTAGATGCAATGATTAGGTCTGGGTTCTTTCCATGATTTATTGGGACACCTTGGGTAAGCTGCCCTCATGCCTCTGAGCTGCTTCATTTGTAAGATGAAAGTTTATATTGGATACTTCCACCGGTCCTTTTTTTTCTTTTTTTTTTTTTTTTAATGGTATGAGAGATGGAAACCAAGGCCTTGCACTTGCTAGGGAAACACTGTACCCCTGAGTTACATCTTCAGTCCTCCAGATTCTCTTAGATTCTTAAACTGTATGATTAGTAAAATTATTCTACAGAATACTTTCTGAGCTAACTCCACTTTGACAAGTGCAAATGGAACCACAGTGATAATAAAACTCAGAAGATGGCAGAATTTTTTTAGTCCTCATTCCTCCACAAATGCCAGTTTTGATAACTACCTATTGATGAGAGTACTTTTGTGAGAGTCCAGGCACCCAGAGGAAAGATCCTAGAACCTTTTTGGAGAGAAAAAGAAAACCTGAGAATAGATGCCTTGAATAGTACAATGAAAACAGTTTTACTCTATCCCATCTCCCCTCCTCCAAGGCAACACAGCTCAGTGTCATGAGAGACCCCTATTTTCCAGGGGAGAAAGTGAGACTGTGGTGAGGACTTCACTTCTGCAGTCATTGGAAAGCTGCCTAATAGGATCACTTATTTCTCACTTCATCCAGAATGTTGAAGGATTTGGCATGAGTGAATAGTCTACAGGTGGTCTTATGATCAGTCAGAAGGGTAGAGGCTCATAGCAAATTGGGCAGTATACTCAAGAAAGGGCTATGGTTTCCATTAACCACCCCATATACTCCCTCAAGTGGCCTATCTATGAGTGTCATAGGATTCATCATCTGTGGACCTCCCAGCACAGGTAGCACCAGGGCTCTGAATTCCAGCTGGCACACCCATGTATGCTCTCACAGACGGTACCTATGAGCCTCTATAGATCACGGATAAGCACAGAGAGCTGTGCTGACTGTGCTGGATTAGGTTAAGCACCCTGAACATTTCAGAGCATTTCCCTAGGGAAGATAAACCAGTCTGTCTCAATACTTGGCCTGGCTTTGTAGAATTAAAAGGAGGTATATAATCCTAAGACTTCCTCTCAAAGGGAAAAAGAGAAATGGAGTGGGTCTATCCATAGGAAAGGCCAGAAAGAGCTCCAGAATCTCTAGTCAGGCTGCTTGGTGAAGCTCTTTCTCTCCTCAAACTGGTCAGTAAAAAGACTGAAAGAAGTGACTCCTTCCTAAAATGCAAAGAAAGCAACACTTCAACAAAAGAATCAGAAACATAATACCACTAAAGGAATACAATAATTTTCTAGGAGCCAGCACCAAAGAAATGGAAATCTACGGGTTGCCTAACACAGTATTCAAAATAATTATTTTAAGGAAGCTCCGTGAGCAGCAAGAGAACATGGACAACTTAATAAATAAAAAAATAAATAAAAATAAAAAATAAAAAAAATACTTAAAGCAAACCATTCAATAAACAGATATCATAAAAAACTAAACAGAAATTCTAAAAGTGAGGAATACAATGGATGATATGCAAAATGCATTAGAGAGTTTCAACAGCAGACAATAAAGCAGAAGAAAAAAATGTACAAACTTAAACAGAGGTCCTTTGAAATTATCTAGCTAAAGAAGAAAAAAATAAAAAATAAATGAGTGGAGAAAGCCTGCAGGACTTCTGGGAGCCATCAAATGAACCAATATACCATGTATTCTTGAATCATCTGCACCCTTTCAAAAGTTTTAGAGGGTTTAAAAATCAGATGTGGATTAGAATTGTGTGCAGATTAGATTTGCAGTTGAAAGCTGGTTTTTGAGAAAATTATCAGACCACTGTATTTATCAAAAACAATACAATAGTGTGGATTAGATTTGGGTACAGATTAGATTAAAGAATGTATGGTATGTATTATGAGAGTTGTAGAACAGAGATAGAAGAAGAGGAAAACTAAAGAAATAATGGCTGAAAATGTCCCAAATCTTGAGAGGGATATGGATATCCAGGTTCATGAAGTTCAAAGCTTCCCAAACATGATTAATACAAGGAAGCTTATACCAAAACATATTGTAATCAAATGAAATATCAAAGAGAGAATTTTGAAAGCTGCAAGAGAAAATCAGCTCTTCACATATAAGAAAACTTACATAAGGCTATCAGTGAATTATTCAGTAGAAGTCATGTACTCCAGGAGAAAGTGGGACAATATAAAGTACAGAAAGAAGAAAAACTGGCAACTAAAAATTAGCAACTAAGAAT
Source organism: Pedetes capensis (assembly GCA_007922755.1). NCBI lineage: Eukaryota > Metazoa > Chordata > Mammalia > Rodentia > Pedetidae > Pedetes > Pedetes capensis. The sequence continues at coordinate 154,425 of VMDO01002846.1, forward strand.
ACTCTGGGGGCTGGGCTTTAGTTCAGTTTGTAGAGTGCTGCTCTGTGTGCTCTGAGGTGCTGGGTTCTATCCCCAGCATCACAAAAATGGGGAATGACATGGCAGCCCATTCTTGAAACAATCAGACATTGAAAACCCTATGAATAGCAAAGAAACATTAAGATAGTGCTGGGCATGGTGCAGTGTCAGGGAGTGTTTTGTTCCCGTTGAACATAGGGTCGCTATGAGTAGGACCCAACTTGAGTACCTAACAACAACAAGAATACTATACCATGCAAAAACTCTTCAGAAATGAAGGAGAAGCCTGGTGCAGTAGCACACGCCTGTAATCCCAGGTGCTTGGGAGGCAGAGGCAGGAGGATCGCCAGTTTGAGACCAGAGGCAGACTGTATAACTTAGTGAGACCCTGTCTCAAAAAAAAAGTAAAAAAAATGGGCTGGGAGTGCAGCTCAGTGGTCCAGCACTCGCAAAGCATGCAAGTGCAAGGCCCTAGGTTCAACCCCCAGTACTGCAAAAAAAAAAAAAAAAAAAAAAAAAAAAAAAAAAAAAAAAAAAAAAAAAAAAAAAAAAAAAAAAAAAAAAAAAAAAAAAAAAAAAGGAGAGAGAAAAGGCTTTTCCAGATGTACAAAAATTAAGACAGTTTATCACCACTTGACTTGTGTTATAATGAAATGCTAAGTTCAACAATTGAGAGCTAGACATGTTAGTACATGCCTGTAATTCAAGTACTCAGGAGGCTGAAGCAAGAGGATCTCAGGTTCAAGTTTAGCCAAGGATACACAGTGAGACCTTATCTCAAAAAACAAGGAAACAAACTCAAGAAGTTCTTCAAATTGAAATGAAAGGATACTGATTAAGTATCATGAAAGTATGGAACTCATGGGTATAGGTATGTATAGAATCAAATTAAGGATACCTAAATATTGTAATGGTGGTGTGTAAATCACTTTTAAATCTAGTATAATAGTTAAAGACAAAATTTTTAAAATAATTATAACTATTATTTACTACTGTAGGGGTACTATAACCACTAATAATATGTTAATGTGTACCCAACATAAAGAAGTAATTGTAATATTAATAACATTCAATGTGGGAGGAAAAGCAGTAAAAATGTAGTTTTTGTGTTCAGTTAAAATTAAGTTGTTATCAGCTAAAAATAGGCTGTTCTGTTTTCTATTGATAATGTCTTTTAGTTAGCATACAAAATAATTGGGTATAGTTATGACATTTTCATGTGTACGTCTCATTGTATATTGTATAAACACCTAATGGTACTCTCAAAGAAAAACTTCTAGTAGACACACAAAAGATAAGAGGATGGATCAAAACATACCACTACAAAAAAAATCATGATGCAAGACAGTAATAGAGGAAGAAAAGAACAAAGTAACTTTAAAAGTTAGAAAATAATTTTTTTAAATGACCCTTTTTTGTTTTTAGGTGCTGATGAGTCTGATTCATATTGACCCTTTGTACAACAGAATGAAGCACTACCAACACTGTGCCATGCACATGATATTTTTTTTATATTTAAGCCCATTGTTGCAGCCACTATGTCAATCCATGTAGTTGAGATCTTCCTTTTTTTCACTGACCTGACACTCTCGCAGACATGATATCCTTCTCCAGGACTCTTTTGACAACATGTCCAAAATACATAAGTCTAGCCATTGTTGTTTTCAAGGAGCACCCTGGTTGCCCTTCTTCTAGGATGGACCTGTTAGTTCTTTTGGCAGTCCATAGTGTATTCAATATTTGTCTTCAGCACCATAATTCAAACACATTAATATTTCTGTCCCCCTTATTCACTGTCTAGTTTTCACAAGCATATGATTGACTAAAAATAGCATGACATGATTTAGGTGCACCTTTGTCTTCATTGTGACATCTTTACTTTTTCCCACTATAAAGAGATATTTTACAACAGCTTTTCCCAATACAATGTGAATTTGATTTCTTGACTGCTGCTTCCATGGTGTTGATTGTAGAACCAAGTAAAATGAAATCTTGGACAACTCAATCTTTTCTCCATTAATCATGAAGTTGTTTACTGCCCCAGTTGTAAGGATTTTTGTTTTGTTGATGTTGAGGTGTAATCCATTCTGAAGACTGTGTTCTTTGATCTTCATCAGTAAGTGTTTCAGATCCTCATCACTTTCAGCAAGTAATGTAGTGTCATCTGCATAACCTAGGTTGTTAATGAGTCTTCCTCCAATCACAATGCCATAAAGTCCAGCTTTTCAGATTATTTGCTCAGCCTAGATATTGAAGAGGTACAGTAAAAGGATACAGCCCTGATGTACACCTTTTTTAACTTTAAACCAAGCAGTGTTTCCTTGTTCTGTTCAAATGATTGCCTCCTGGTTCATGTACAGATTCCTCTTGAGTACAATTAGGTGCTCTGGTATTCCCATTCTTCACAATATTGTCCATAATTTGTTATGATCTGTGCAGTCAAATGCCCCTGGATAGCTGATAAAACATAGGCAGACACCTTTCTGCTTTAGGCTAATATCTATTTGACATCAGCAATGATATCCCTGCTTCCATGCCCTCTTTTGAATCTGGCTTGATTTTCCGGTAGTTCCCTGTCTATATACTGCTGCAGTCGCTTCTGAATGATCTTTAGTAAAATTTTACTTGTATGTGATATTAAGGAGATCCACATTCCGTTGGATCTCCTTTCTTGGTAATAGGCACACATATGGATCTCTTCCAGTCAGTTGGCCAGGTAGCTGTTTTCCAAATCTCTTGGCGTAAACATGTTAGCACCTCTGGTGTAGCATCTGTTTGTTGAAACATCTCTATTGGTATTCCATCAATTCCTGGAGCCTGTGTTTCATCAGTTCCTTCAAAGCAGCTTCCACTTCATCCTTCGATATCATTGGTTCATGATCATATGCAACCTCTTAAAATGGTTGTTGTTGTTGTTGTTGTTGTTAGGTGCCGTCAAGTCGAGTCCGACTCATAGCGACCATATGTATAGCAGAT
>VMDO01002847.1:0-140685 GCA_007922755.1 Pedetes capensis
TTATGTTTGGATCTTTCCAGCTTCTCTCCCTGTATTGTTTGTTCAGCCAGCATAAACATGTTACAATGCTGTAATTTTCATCTGTTTTCTGTAGGGGTCTCTTTCTCCATTTCCTGGCATGGTATGGCAATTGTGTCTTCTCTGAGATTTATGTTATTCCTTTTGATTTCATGTTAAATCTCTGCTTATTCTTCAGCCACCAGCTATATGTATGCCAGTGTTTCCACCTGTTCTGCTCCAGAATTTGTTTCTCTGTTTTCTAATTAAGAGCATGTTCAATATTATACTGATGTCAAAATGCAGTTTATTTCAACTACAAATTGAAATTTTCTTTTCTAGAAAAGATTTACCAACCTCAGTGACTAAAAATACTTTCTTAAGTTACATGGTAATGTTTGGCAAAGTTTTAGCAAAGCACAAATTGGTGGCCTTATATTTGAAGTAGTGTTTAACTACTTCTGGACTGCCAACTTCCTTCTCTTTGATATAAAACATTGTCAGTTGTTTTTATGACCACATCACATATGGATACTAATGTGTCCTTTCAGTTACAAATGTTCATATTATTTTATATATTAGTTTAATAATTTTAAAATTTCCCTAATAAAGGCTAATATCCCATAATAGCACATTGTCTGGCTTTTTATGTTTACTTCTTTTAAAAATAGATTTTGTTTTTAAGTTTTAGGTTCACAGCAAAACTGAGCCGAAGGTAGAGTTCCCATATGCCCCCTCCTCCCGTACCTCCACAGCCTCCTCCATGATCAACATCCTACATCAGTGATGCATCTGTTACAATCCATGAACCTACAGGACATATCGTTGTTACCCACAGTCCATGGCTGATATGTTCTCTTAGGCTGTTCGTGTTAGTAAGCTTCGCGTCACTGTACCTGTACAAAATACCTGACCAAGTCTGCTTCTAATGAATACAGAATAATTTTGGCTCAGAGTTCTGGAGGTTCAAGTCTAGGATCACGCACCCCATGGTTTTGTACCTCTGTTGACAGCAACACATCATAATGGAATATAATGGCTGGAGTACATATGGGAGCACATAGTCAGACATTGCAAGCCAGGAAGCACAGAGAGGACAGGCTAGGTCCCACAGTCCCTGTCAAGGGAACCCGTTGACCCAAGGACTTCCCACCAGACCCTACCTGTTAAACATACATAGCCCCTCCCAATACTGCCCACCTGGGAACCCACCCTTTATATGTGGACCTTTTGGAAACATTTACATTACAGCCAGACCAAGGCAATATTACATATTCTGTGGGTTTGGACAAATGTATAATGGTATGTCTCCACCATTATGGAATCATACAGAATAGTTTCACTCCCCTACAAGTCCTTTGCACTCTGCCTATTGATCCCTCTCACCCCCAGGCCCCTGTAAACTACTGATGTTTTTACTGTCCCTATAAGTATAGTCATTTCCAGAATGTCATACAGTTAGGACAACACAGTATGTGGCCTTTTCAGATTGGTTCCTTTCATTTACTAATATGCATTTAAGTTTCTCTTTGTTTTTTCATGGCTTGAATACTTACTTATCTTTAGTGCTGAATAGTATTCTATTGTCTGGATGTACAACAATTTATGTATCCATTCACCTACCGAAGGGCATCTTGGTATCCACTATATAGAGGTAACACCTCCACCTACTTTTCTCCCTCTGTCTCAGCACTTCTGCCATAGGCACCATTCAGTATCCTGCCTCTGTTTGCCTCCATATATTGTTGGCTGCCCTTCACTGACCTCAGTCTTTCATTCTAGGATTTGTCAGAGCCCTTTGCTTGTGCCACTTTTATCAGCCTTCTGTTGAAATTAGTGTTGTGCTTCACTGCTACTGGAATATGAAGAGAAAGTCAAGGATGTATCTTAACTCTTTTCATGTCTTTAGGACTAACCTCCATGTTTGAAACAAAAATATATGTTTAATGTTCTTGAACAAGTGAATACACAAAATTTGCCAGAAGGAAAAGGATATTGTCAATATTTCTTAAATACCTTTTATACTTCAACTATTTCTGCTAATAATCAATTTTTCTGAATAAGGCATTAAAACTCACTAAGCACAATGAAATAATCTATGGTCAGACTTAACTAATTCTTTCATTTGGATTAAAAATTAAGAGAAAGAAGTCTGTGAATCAGGATTACTGTATGTTTTCTAAGTCTTAGCACCTACCAAACTTTTACAGGCTTTATTTCCACATTTTATAGGCATGGAAAACTAGAACTTCTGATTCTTCATGCATCCCTAAAATTATGACCTTAGTGTTAATTACTCACATTAAAATACTTTGTTTTTATACAATATCATTTTATTTTATTCTTTCAAAGGATAATGAGGACTGGGGTCTAGCTCAGTTGGTATAGCGCTGTTCTGCACTTTCTGATAACTGGGTTCCATCCACTGCACTGCAAAAAATGTTGAAACAGTCAGCCATTGAAATTCCTGTGACAGTCTCTGTGACAGACCTGACTCTGTGGCACCTAACAACAGCAACAATGGATAATGAGATAGAGAAGTTGGAGAAAACCAAAGCCTCTGTGGTTAACCAGCTTGATTCAGACTCACAGCTAGTACCAGAGGCACTCCTAGAGTTTGGTGCTGTCATTCTGACTTAGCTTACGCAGGGCTCTTGGCCCTGTGCTCACACCCTGGCCAGTGGTGATCTGTACTTGAATGCTTGCTTACCTACTGCTCTGGAATTGGCAACACTGTGTATTCAAAGTGGAACTTCTTGAATATAGATGGCTTGTGTTGTTGTTTGTTCTCCGGTTAAAAGAAACTCCAAAGTAAGCTTGAAGACCAGTAAGAATAACTAACTAACTTATTTATTTATTTATTTATTTATTTATTTATTTATTTATTTTTGTGGTACTGGGGATTGAACCCAGGGCCTCGCGCTTGCATGCTCTGCAAGTGCTGGACCATTGAGCTGCACCCTTAGCCCATTCTTTTTATTTTTTGAGACAGGATTTCACTAAGTTACACAGACTGCCTCTGGTTTCAAACTTGCGATCCTCCTGCCTCTGCCTCCTGAGCTGCTCGGATTACAGGTGTGTGCCACCTCGCCTGAGAAGAATAACAATTTTCCAAATCTTTTTTGAACCAAAAGAGTGTGCCACTCTGTATTTGAAATTATCCTTTTTTCTAAAAATGAATTTAAGAGTCCCATATTATTCACACCAAATCTACAAGAGAAATAAAGACTTGCCAAGGACTATCTAAGTGTTTACAGGCAAGTATAGGTAGGTCTTGCTTGGGTTTACAGGGTAGTTGTAATGACTGATGATGCTCCAAGAGATGGTGGCACAAAGGCAACCAGGAGAAAAACCTAAAAGCACAAAATCTTCAAGGGTCTTAAACACTAGACCACAATCACATTTTGTGGAGCATATGACCATATTTTGTACTTGACTTCCTCTAAGACTGATTAGAATAAAAGGGATTTTTGTTGTTGTTGTCGTCGTTGTTGTTGTTGTTGTTGTTATCAATGACCTATTCTGTACCCTCCCCCCACACCGGTTTTCTCTTCCATTTTAAATCTCATTTTATATATTGTCATTTTGTACTTCTTGTTGTTAGGTGCCATCAAGTCATGTCCGACTCATAGCGACCCTCAAAGGGTTTTCAATGGCTGAATGTTTCAGGATTGCCTCCCTACTCTGGAGGCACATCCATGTCCTTCTCCCATTCATTTTCCTAGGAAAATCAGAATAGTAAGGGTCTTTAAATATTTGAAGACATTGCTCCTGGTAATTATGTAATTTTTCCTGTATATAGTAGGTCCTCAGCAAATACTTTTTCAGAGAATATAGCATTCATTTAATGTCTTTTGCACACCAAATACCTTCCAAAGGCACTTAGGCATTGGCATGGTTTTCAGTGAAGTATAGTAAGTTAGGAGAAAGCCTTAAGGTTTCCTTTTCTGTTAACTCATTTTTTTTTGTATATTTAATCAATAATGGTTCTATATGCCAAATTTTTGTAAAGATAGACAAGTTTATGCCTATTTCTGAATATTTTCTATACCTGTTCTATGCACCAAGGACTTTAAATTTTTAGTGTCTAAGACTTCTCTGTGGTCAAAACATAGTGTTCAAAAGCCATCTATAGTGTGCCTGCTTTGACTTGTATATGCAGGTGTTGTGATGTTCTGTACTAAGAATTCAAGAAAGTATAAGACAGAATGATGAAGAAGAAGGCTTTCAGTTACATCAGCCTGGATTCACCCTATCCCTGCCATTTAGGAGCCCCATGGCGTTGGTCATATTGTTACCCACTCTGCTCTACCGTATCCTCGTCTATAGAAGGGAGTTGTGACAGTGCTTTTCTTAGGGGAGATTAGGAGAATTCATGAGGTATTATAAAATATATGGCAAGTTGCCAGACATACTGGTTATACTTAATAAATGATGGCTATTATTATTTTTAATTTTAAGGAAATTAAGGGAAGTGTACATTTAGTTTCCTGGTTTGTGGTGGTTCTCAGTCTGTTTTACTACTCTGAAGAAGTATCTGCCTATGAAATTAAATAATTTGGAAAGAAGTATTATATTTATAAAAGTTAACAATCATAGGTATAGTTAGCTATGTGACATCATAAGTTACTGATTCACACAGCTTTATACTTTCCCCAAAAGAATCACATGCTCTGCTTATCTTTACTGATTCCACTATTTTTGTTTGTTTGTTTCTATAGGGAAAACTAGGTAAACCAACTCCCTGAGACCACTTCAGAATAGTTGTAGGCCATCTAAAGGTTGAGACAGAGAAGTCAGCTCTGCTTCCTGTGGAGGTAGTACTACTCATCAAAGAGGAAGTAAGCAAGATAGGGGAAGGTATTACCTAGCTTTTGTGCTATGCACATAGAAACCCTGTAGATAGAATGTTATTTTGTTGGCAACCTAAAATGAACAGCAGAGAGACAGACTCTGCAACACCAAAGAGTTTATTCAAGAACAGCAAAGGATTATAACCTGGAATACGTGTGCTATGGCAAATCATATATATAGTCAGTGGGGCTGGGATACCAGTAAACTTGTAAAGGCAAAAAAGGAGTCCACATAAGCTGTTTTGAAACAAATACTATTCACTACAGGGGCTTATTGCAAGTGGTGACACTTCTTCAGTGGTACTGGCTGTTGCCCAGAGAAGGTCTTGTTTGATTTTTTTCCTTTATTAGTATATGATGATGGGGTACAGAGTAATACAGCATTGGCTTTTTCCATTATGCATCCTTTACATCACTTCTAGCAACACTTTCATCAACCCATAAAGCTTATGGAGCCTTATGGCTAGTATGTAGTAAAACTCTGATGCTTATTTGAGTTATCTTCCCCTATTTTTCCAATATGCTCATGAAGTTGTGCTGTTTACATTGAGATTGACCTCTCCCCCTTCATGCCTCCACATCAACCCTCATCCCCATCCTATCTTCTCCAATCTTTGCTTCCCATTGCTAGTTCCCTCCCTCCTCCTTTCTACTCTGTATATTATCCCTTCTATGCTAAGTTTAATTTGTACAATTTTTGCATATCAATTTATATATAGTATTCCTTTAAGAGAACGGCTTTATAGAAGTGGCTTAGTAGGAAGTTGTGTCAGGGAAAGTCCTTTCTGACAGTTTCTGTTATCGGTATACATGCAAGAGGGTTCTTCTTCCATGGGCTCCCAGCTCCATTACGTTAGAGTTTGACATAAGTGACTCCATTTTAGTACTAACAGCTTTCACAGACAACTTTTTATAAGTGGAAAAAATAAAGTTTCAGTGAAGGTAAAGCAGCTTGCCTAAATTCACACATTTAATTAGTGACTAGGCCAGCATTCTAACCTAGATCTGATTCCAAATCCAGTGTGTTTTCCTGGTGTCACTCACTTGTTTTTACCCTCCCTGAATTGGTTCTTCAGAGTATAGCTTCAGTATTTTGTTTTCAAAGTATAAAACTACTCATTTCAAATATGTTGTTGTTGTTGTTAGGTGCTGTAGAGTCGGTATCCAACTCATAGCGACCCTCATAGGATTTTCAATGGCTGAGTGCTTCGGGATTGCCTTGGGAGTGGATTGCCAGGCCCTTCTCCCACATTTCAAATATAGGTGGTTACTAAAACTCAGGGGCTTTTTTATTAGGTGCTTATTTTGTTTATTTTTTCCCTTTATTGATAAATGTTGGTGGGATATAGAGTAATACAACATTTGCTTTTTCCATTATGCAACTGTTACATCACTTTTGGTTACACTTTCATCACCTTACAAAGTTTATGGAAGCTTTTGACTAATATATAGTAAAACTTGTAGGCATATGTGAGTTTTATTCCCCAATTTTTACCATGTACTCATGAACGTGCATCATTTACAGTGAGATTATCCTCTCCCCTTTTATCCCTTTACATTGTTTCTCCTTTCTTCCTATCTTCCACAACCATTGCTTCCCTTTGCTAGTCCCCTCCCTCCTTTCTACTCTTTATATTTTCCTTCTTCACTAAGTTTAATTGTACATTTTTATATATCCACTTATGTGTAAGATTTTTCCTTTGAGTAAGATTCAGCTCCCACATATGAGTGAGAACGTAAGGTATTCCTCTTATTGAGCCTGTATTCATTCATTTAAGATCATATTTGCCACTTCCATCCATTTTGCTGCAAATGACCTTATTTCATTCTTTTTTATTGCTGAGTAGTATTCCATTTACCTACAGCCATAGTACTGTGGCATCTGATCCTGTCAGATCTCAGAAGCTAAGCAGGGTTGGGCCTGGTTAGTACTTGGATTGGAGACCATCTGGGAACACCAGATACTATAGGCTTGGGAAGAAGGACCTGGCAACCCACTCCCAAAAATCAACCAACCATTGAAAACCCTATGAATAGCAGAGAAGCACTGACAACAGTGTTTCACCTGTTGTACATAGGGTCACTATGAGTCAGATACCAACTAGATGGCACCTAACAACAACATCAACAATGTTCCATTATGTATATGTACCACAGTGTTTTATCCATTCTTCTGTTGATGAGCATCTTGGTTGGTTCCATGCCCTTGATATTGTGAAGAGTGCTGTATTAAATATGGGAGTCCAGGTGTCTCTGTGGTATAATGACTTACCTCCCTTGGAGTATATTCCCACAGGAGTGGTATAGCTGAGTCATATGGCAGGTCTACTCAGAGTTTTCAGAGGTATCTCCACATTGATTTCCAAAGTGATTGAACTAATTTACAACCCTACCAGCAGTGTAAAAGAGTTCTTTTTTTTCTCCACATCCTTGCCAACATTTGTTATTATTCATTTTGTTCATCCTTGCCATTTTTAGTGGAGTTAAGTGGAACCTCACTGTTATGTTGATTTGCATCTCCCTAATGCCTAGGGATATTGAGCATTTTTCATATGTTTCTTAGCCCTATGAACTTCTTCATTTGAGAACTGTTCATTTCCTTTGCCCACTTGTGTATTGGGTTATTTGTTGTCTTGGGATTTGCTTTCTTGAGTTCTTTGTAGATTCTAGAAATTAGTCCTTTGTCAGATGTGTAGGCTGCAAAGATTTTCTCGCATTCTGTGGGCTCTTCCTTAACTCTGCTGATTGTTTCCTTTGCTGTAGAGAAGCTTTTTAATTTTATGTAATCCCATTTGTCTATTCTTGGTGCAATTTCCTGAGCAATTGGAGTCTTATTAAGGAAATGCTTTCCTATGCCTATGAGTTAGAGTGTGTTTCTTATCTTTTCTTCTAGTAGTTTTAAGGTTTCTGATTTATGTCGAGGTCTTTTATCCACTTCGAGTTGACTCATGCAAATTGAGAGGTGCAGGTCTGTTTTCATTTTTCTGCAGGTAGAAATCCAAGTTTCCCAGCACCATTTGTTGAAGAGGCTATCTTTTCTACATTAAGTGTCTTTAGCCCCCTGTCAAAGATCAGGCAGCTGTAGTTGCATGTGTATCACTTGATCTTCAATTCTGTTCCATTGGTCTTCAAGCCTATTTTTCTATCAGGACCAAGCTGTTTTTACTACTGTAGTCCTGTAGAATAGTTTAAAGTCAGGTATTGTGATCCCGCCTGCACTGGTTTTGCAGTTTAAGATTATTTTGGCTATTCATGGTCATTTGTGTTTCCATATGAATTTTTGGATTGTTTTTCTATTTCTGCAAAATCTGTCTTTCAGATTTTAATGGGAATTACATTAAATATGTAAATTGCTTTTGTTAGTAAAACCATTTGTAAAATATTGATTCTGCCAACCTATGAGCAGGAGAGGCCCTTCCATCTTCTAGTATCCTCTGCAATCTTTTTCTTTAACATCTTGAAGTTTTATTTGTAGAGATCTTCAGGGTCTTTGTTTAGATTAATTCCTAAGTATTTAATTTTTTAGTGAGGTACTGTAAAAGGGATTATTGCCTAAATTTTCTTCTCTTCCTGTTCACAATTGGTGTAAAGGAAGGATACTGATTTTTGAGTATTAATTTTGTATCCTGCTATTTTGCTGAAGGAGTTGATTATATCTAAGAGTTTTCTAGAGAAATTTTTGGGGTCGTTTAGATAAAGGATCATGTCATCCATGCATTAGAACAATTTGAGTTCTTTCTTGCCTCTCTGTATCCCTTTGATTTCTTTTTCTTGTCTGATTACTCTGGCTAGATCTTTGATCATAGTATTGAATAAGAGAGGAGAGAGTAGATATCCTTATCTTGTTCATGATCTTAGAGGGAACTGTTTCAATTTTTCTGCATTTAATATATTTGCTGTATGCCTTTCATAAATGGCCTTTATGGTATTGAGATATTTCCCTATTATGCCCATCTTCTCCAGGATTTTTATCATAAAAGGGTGTTGCACTTTGTCAAAGGCCTTCTCAGCATCAATTGAGATGATCATGTGATTTCTGTCTGTAAGTCTCTTGATATGTTGAATTACATTGATTGATTTTCATATGTTTTACCAGCCTTTTGTCTGTGGGATGAAGCCCACTTGATTGTGGTGTGTGATATTTTTTATGTGTTGCTGAATTCGGTTTGCCAGGATTTTGTTGAGAATTTTTGCATCAGTGTTCATCAGGGTAATGGGTCTCTAGTTGTCTTTCTTTGAAGTGTTCTTTCCCAGTTTTGGTATCAGCGTGATGGAGGTTTTGTAGAATGAGTTTGGGAGTGCCCCTTCCTTTTTTACCTTTGGTGTAATAGTTTGAGGAGAGTAAGTATTCTTCTTTGGAGGTTTGATAGAATTCTTCTGTGAATCTATTGTGTCCTGAACTTTTCTCTGTTGGGAGGCTTTTTGTTGCCTTCTCCATTTCAATGAATGTAATGGGTCTATTTAGATTGCTTGTGTCCTATTTTGGTAATTCATATGTGTTAATGAACTTATCCATTTCTTCTTTATTTTTGTTTTTGGGGGAGTACAATTTCTCAAAGAATTCCCTGATGATTTTCTGGATCTCTATTTTTTTTTCTTTCAATTTGAGCCTTTGTTTGCTTTCTTTTGGTAAGACTGGCTAGGGAGGTGTCTATTTTTATAATCTTTTCAAAGAACCAGCTCTTAGTCTCATTAATTCTTTGGATTGTCTTTTTCAATTCTAATTGGGATTTCTGTTCCTGATCTTGATAATTTCTGTCTGAGTGCTTCTTTGGGGATTTACTTGTTGACTTTCTAATGTGTTCAGATATGTCATTAAGTTATTTAATTGGGCCTTCCCTAACTTATTGATGAAGGTGCTCCTGGCTATGAACTTCCCTCTTAGAACAATCTTTGCTGTATCCCATAAATTTTGGTAGGATGTGTTCTCATCCTTATTAGATTGCAGAAATTTATAAATTTCTGTTCTGATTTCTTCGATAACCCATTGATCATTCAGTGGTATATTATTTAGTCTCCATGAATTTGTAAGATTTCTGAAATTTTTCTTGTTTTTGAGTTCTAGTATTCTTCTATTATGATCTGATAAGGTATAGGGGATGATTTCCACTTTTTTATATTTGTTGAAGCCATTTTTGTGGACTAAAATGTGGTCTATCTTAGAAAAAGTTCCATGTGGTGCTGAGAAGAATGTGTATACCATGTCTGATGGATGGAAGACATCTGTAAGATCCAGTTTTTCTATAGTGCAATTTAAGTACATCGTTTCTCTGTTGGTTTTTTGTTTTGATGACCTATCTCTTGGTGAAAGTAGGATATTGAAATCTCCCATAATTATTGTGTCTGGTCCAATGTGTCCCTACGTGCCCCTGTATTTGGAGAGTAAATAGTAACATTATGGGTTCCTGGTTGAGTACTCCTTTTAATAATATGTAATATCCTCTTTTTTTTCCTAATTAGTTTGGACTTGAAGTCTAATCTGTCTGAAGTTAGTATTACACAACTCCTGCTTTTTTTTTGTTTCCCACCTGCTTGGTAAATGTTTTCCAGTCTTTAATTTTCAGCCTTTTATCATCTTTATGGATGAGATGAATCTCTTCAATGCTACACACTGAGGGTTTATGTTTTGTAATCCAGTTGGCCAGTCTGTGTGTCTCGTTTGGTGAGTTAAGACCATTTACATTGAGAGTAATTATTGAGAGGCGTTTATTTCTATCAATTTGGTACTTGTTGCTGTTTTTTTATTCATATTTGGCCTATATTTTCTTAAGTTCCTCTCTTATTATTTATTTCTTTGATCTTGTATTTGGTGTTGCCTTACCTCCCCCATATGTGGTCTTTCATTGAGGATACTCTGCACTGCTTGCTTGGTGGCTGCAAATTGTTTAAACAAGGCATTAATATCATGGAAGGTCTTGTACTCACACCCCCCCCCCTTTTTTTTTTTTTTTTTTGTCGTTGAACACAGGGTCTTGCACTTGCATACTTTGCAAATGCTGGACCACTGAGCTGCACCCTCAGCCCATTTTTTTACTTTTTGAAACAGGTTCTCATTAAATTACACAGACTACGTATCTGGTCTCAAACTTACAGTCTTCCTGCTTTCCTTGCAGTCTTTTCCAGGCTTTCCTTGCATTTAACATTGTTGTTGAGAAGTCCACTGTTATTCTGATGAGTTTGCCTTTGTAAGTGAGTTAGCAGTTCTGTCTTGTAGCTTTTAGAATAGGTTCTTTGCTCTCTAGATTTAGCATTCCAATTATAATATGTCGTGGGGAGGATCTGTTCTGTTCTACTCTGTTTGGGGTTCTGAATGTTTCAGTTGTATAGGTATCCAGCTGTTGCCTTAGGTTTGGGACGTTTTCATCTAACATTTCTTTGAATAAGTTTCCTAATCCTCTCATGTTCTTTTCGGCCTCTTTGTGGACCCTCTGAATTTGTACGTTTTGCTTCATCAATTTATCAGATATCTCTTGGAAATCCTTTGTCGTACTGCTTCATCATTCTTTCTATCTTAGCATGTGAGTAAATAAGGTCTTCTGCCTTTTCCGCAGCTTTAGCTATCCTGTTTTTAGTTTTGTCCAATCTTGAAACTGAAGATTCTACCATAATGCTGTGCTGGTTTAATTTTCCTTGCATCTCAAGGACCACTACTTGATTCTTCTTCAAAATTTTTATTTCTCTGGAGAAATGTTCTTTCAGATTAGATACCTTTTTGTCCAATGAATCAGTTGCTTTCACGGTGGTGTCTTTGAGGTCTTTTAGCATATTTATAAGCAGGGTTCTAAATTCTCCTTTAGGCATCTCCACGAGTCCAGTTACCCTGGCATTATTCATTGAGGTGCTTTGGTCTATAGGATCTTCCCATCCAGCTTGTCCTTTCATGTTTCGTGAATTTTTCTGCTGAGGCTTGCCCATTGCTTGGTCTGGGTGCTTGGACCCACCTCCTCCGTGTATAAAGATATTCTCCCCCAGAGTTCCCATGAGTTTGGATTTTGACAGGTAAATGGCACTTCTCTTTCCCTCTTCTACTCCCTGTAGTTTGCAGCCTCAGTGTCCAATGCCTAGCTCCTGCTGCATCCTCTGCATTCAGCAGTGTTCCCTCAGTTTCTCCCCGTTCCCTTCATTCCCAGCCCCCAATTACACCACAGCTTAATCCATGTGTTTTAGGCTCCCCAGACCTGTGGTGCTATTTTGCCACATCACAAACCTTGCTGGGCCCCAGGAGCGCCTTATTCTGAAGAAGATTTCTTAAGCTCAGGGACCCAGCAGCACCTGCTGCTCTTCTCTGTCCCCTGAACTCACCACCTTTCAGTTTCCCTCCTTCCAGCTCATGGTTCCAGTGGCTCCAGTGGCCAGAACAGTGATCATCTCTCCTCAATATAAAAAATAAATAAGCCCCACAGTCCTGGGATCCCAGCGCCTATAGTAGGGCTGTATCATTTGGCCTTTTCCCTGGAGAATCCTATAGAGCTCTGCTTTGTCTGCCTTCCCTCCTATCAGCCGAGACCATCTGAGAGAGCCCTCCTGCACTTTCTTCAGCCGTGCATCCTTGCCAGGTGCCCCAGCATACCTCATTCCAGCCACTTGCTGTTGGAGATAGCTATGCTGAGTCATTTCTCAGCCATGCACCCTTCTGACAATTCTACCTTGGCCTCCCCCAGCTGCCCTGCATCATGGATGGTCCCACTAGGCTGTTTTTCAGCCATGCACCCTTACTGGCATCTCTGCCTTGTCTTCTTCCAGCCGCCTGGTGACACAGATGCCCCCCTCCACTCATTTTGCTCTTCAGCAATGCACCCTTGCTAGTGGCAAGACTAGTGGCTGTGCCTTGTCTCCCACCAGCCACCCACTGTCAGGGATGGCCCTACTGGGACTCACTTCAGCTGTGCCCCTTTCAAAGGGCTCTGTATCCTCCAAAGCCCTCTGCTGCCATCTTCTGTGGGGCTAAGGATTATGGAGAGTTGTCCTGCCCTTTCCTCCTCTTGTCCATTGTTTAAGACTCCTTTATTTGGTCACTTGTCCTGTGCCATCCCACTTTTCCTCATTTAAAAAAAAAAAAAAAAAAGCTACACTCCACTCCTTTTGAGTAGGGAATTTTACAGTTTCCCCTATTTTCTACCCCAGTTGAAAATGGCCATCCAGCATCATTTTTCCTCTCCTCAGGATTTTTTTTTAATCCTTCACTTTTTTTCTGCCATGTGACAACCCCTGCTCTGATAGAATAAACATTGGAGAAGGAGCAATATTTCAGGATAGTTTTTCATAATCAACAAAAATTTACTGTAAATAACTAAATTCTAAATAACTAAATTCTTACCCATTATCTTGTTTTTAAACTCTGTTGTATAATTATTTTATTTTTTTAACCTCCCTAAACTGGGCATACCACTGTGGTGTCTGATTCCGTCCTATCTCAGAAGCTAAGCAGAGTCAAGTCTGATTAGTACTTGGATGGGAGACAGCCTGAAAACACCAGGTACTGTAGGCTTGGGAGAAGGACCTGGCAACCCACTCCCAAAAAACAATCAGCATTGAAAACCCTATGAATAGCAAAGAAGCACTGACAATGGTGTTTCATCTGTTGTACTAGGGTCACTATGAGTCCAACCCAGACTCCACGGGACCTAATAACTACAACAAACTGGTTATAGTTATTCAAAAGGGAATTTAATCCTTAGCACTTGTGATTGCAAATTAAAGATGTTTAAAAATACAGATATCCAGTAGCAAACTTAAATGGCATTACCTTAAGGCAGAGGGCTTGTGCTTACTTGCAGTTAAATCCCTAGTGTCAGTGCCTAACATAGTCTTCAAATATCTGGCATTTATACATGCTTAGTAAATATTCATTGCATGCAGTGATTGAGTAGGTAGATGGATGAACGAAAAGAAAATGTTAGCCCCTTCATTGTTCTCCAAGTAGAATATTAATACATTATTTGGCTTTCCTTGTGTATTTTATAGCTTCTGACAACTTCCAAATTTCTGATAATAACATTATTGCACTAGTCCCTCCAAACAATTGCCTAGCTATATCAGACTATCAGGCTATTCTAGAGACTGGATTATACTGATATTTCAGGCTGCCTAAGCTGTTGCATAAGAGTATTAATACTAATGGTCTTCCCTGCTGACCCATGTATCCATATGTCATTTGATTTTCAAAACATCATTTCAAAACAATGCCTTATATTACATGGAATACAGACCTTGAAACTAGACTTATGAATTTCAAATCCTGTTCTAACAAAGAGTCACTATGTGATTTGAGCAAGTGAATTAATCTCTTTAGGTGTTGGTTTTTGCATGGTAAACAGGAACAATAATTCTACCTTTATAATAATATTATCATAGAAATTAAATGAGATGAGGTATATAAAGTTCTTAGCCTAGAGTCTGACCCCAAGAAGTCTTCAGTAGCTCACTGTCATCATAGTGGAAACAGCTAATTTATGCTGTATCTCTACCCTTGTTGTTGTTGTTAGGTGCCATCGAGTCATGTCCAACTCATAGCGAACCTCATAGGGTTTTCAATGGCAGATTGTTTGGGGATTGCCTTGGGATTGCCACGTCCTTCTCCCAGTTTTGTGGTGCTGGGAATCAAACTTGGGACCTCAGAGACTGCAGAGCGGTGCTCTACCAACTGGCTAAATCCCAGCCCCCTCTCTACCCTTATGTACTTAGATTTTCTTCTTATTTTGTTCATCTCTCCATCTTCTAGCATAGACCTGTCATGAAACAGGGACTCAACAAATAATTATTGGATTGAATGAAGCAGTCTTTTTTATTTTTTTAATCAAAAAGTTGTTTTCCAAAAGACTAAACTTAAGCTTACAGAAGTTACCCAAACAGGTTTTGAACAGCTGATATAAATCAGTCTCATCAATTATATCATTTTATGCAACTTTATGAAAAGTTCAAAATGGAGTCCTGGGATTCAAACACACATCTTTGAGTACTGAGGCCAGAACCCTTTCCACAAAACTCTCTCACCTCTCTTACAAAATGTGTAGGAATTCTTTCTTGGTCAGTCTGAAGACTAAAATATAGTCTCATTATAGCATTTGGGAAAATAATTTTTTGATCAATTAATTATCTGAGTTTTATTTGCTGGTTAGCTTTTAAGGAAAACTACACTTGAAAATATTATGCTGGTCTATCCTAGCTTTTTGTTTCTAGAGAAAAAAAACAATAACAGGTAACTGAATGTGAATGTGGAAAATGAACAGATAAGAATCTGAACAGATACAGAAAGGGTAGGGTAAGTGAGTGCTTTACAAATGAAAGCAGATGTATGAAATTACAAGCTGTCAGATCAGCAATGGAAATGAAGATGATAAAGTGGTTCCTTACATAGATTATAATTATTCATTTTGCCCAGTCCTGTCTCCTTTCCCATAGTGCTTATGGGAGACAGGAGGGGAGGAAGCTATGGGAAGAAATGGCTTTTCCAACAGCAGAGAGAAAAAAAAAAACTAAGAATCAAGGGTATTTCTGATTACAAATAATTGCTTTTTTTTTTTGGTGTGTGTTGTTTCTATTGAATCACAGTTGTTTTCCTATGGAACATTTTCCAAGAAACTGATTAATGACAGAGACTCAGTTATAACAACGGGAAGTTGTAACTGTAAAGTTTCTTTACAATCACTGACATGGAGGCAGTCAGGATGGCTCACAAAACAAGCATTGTTAATGGGCCCAACTGTGACAGCAGTGGCAGATAAAGTTTCAAGAAATAAAATAGTTTACACAGACCTGCCTGGAAAGATGTGTTTAATAATTGCACCCATAATTAGTTCAATTTGAAAAAACTTAAATGATGGTCTATGGCACACAGTTAACTTAGAAGATTTTGACATTTTTTCTCCTAAGAAATACTACATATTCTCTCTAAATTTCTTAGTTCCTTTAGAAAAACAAATAATTGTAGGAAATTATATTTTATTTAATTTTGAATTATGTAATATTTACAAGCCTGCAGCTGTAGCCCTGTGGCATCCGATCCCGTCAGATCTCAGAAGCTAAGCAGGGTCGGGCCTGGTTAGTACCTGTATGGGACACCACCTGGGAACACCAGAAGCTGTAGGCTTGGGAGAAGGACCTGGCAACCCCCTCCCAAAAATCAAACTGCCATTGAGAACCCTATGAACAGCACAGAAGCGCTGACAATAGTGTTTCCCCTGTTGTACAGAGGGTCACTGTTAGTCGGATACCGACTCGACGGCACCTAACAACAACAACAACAATATTTACAAACATAAGAAATTAAATATAGCATGCAAATTATGAAGCACAATTATCAAGGTAAATATTACTTTATGAGAATTTTTAACTATTTCTTTCTCACTCATATGGTTTTTGTTACAAACTTACAGACAGCAAAACCAAACAGCCATCTAGTCCGCCATGTAAATGGCACTGAATATACATGTGTGGGGGGATTTATTTATATTGCAAATGTACACATATAATTGCGTCTGAAGCTCTTCCTTCCAACTCTCCCTAATATAAGCACTAGTGTATTAGCTTATAATTAATAAGGCAGTGTGTTGTTTCAAAAGCCATTTGGTAGAGACCCTTCTTATTTCTATTCATCAAATCAGTTGAATTATTGGTTTGTTTTCTTTGACTCTAAATTACTATCTTTTATATTCCTAATAATGCAAAATATCCTAAGCAAAATTATATCTGAATTCTTTTTCCTTCTTATTTAGTGATCTCAAGTAACTATCAGACCTGTCTCGGCCTTCTGATGCATTACCCACTCATCGGGGATGTACACTCACTGATTCTTAAGGCTCTGTTCCTTAGAGACCCAAAGGTAAGCTTTCCTAGTAAGATATGCACAGTTTTAAGTTGGGTAAAAAATAGGCTTCACTGTATGAGTCTAAGAATTCCTAATGTAGAATTTTCGTAATGAAAAATGAATTACATTACGAATGAATCTGAAAACTTGGAGGCCAAAACCCACGGACTTCATTGGCTGGCAACCCAGCAAGCAAATTAAGTGGACATTCATGAAAAACTGGAACACACATCTTTTGTTCATCAGCAGATTGTTCTGCCCTTCTGCCTTCTTTATAACTTAGGAAATCGTTAAATAACTACCTCTTCTTATAGCCAAACTTTTTAAATCATTGGTACCCCTCACAGGGAATGACTTATTCAAATAGATCTTCTAGGGCCATATGAAGATCAACAAAGTAAATTCATACCAAGGACTAGGTCTATGAGGGTTTATGATACAATGGAGCACTGAATTATTAATACTATTAATATGCATTACTATTAATAATCGTAATAGTAATAGTAATAATAGTAATTAATGTTAATAGCATTAATAATGTAGGTACTATTAACATGTATTTCTTATTTCATGGATTGAAAGTAACCTAATAAAGATGTAAACAGACTTTAACACTGATTTCTCTATTTGAGTGTAAAGCAATTCATCAAAATTTTCTTTACACTTCACAGAAAAATGTGCTCTTTTATAACTAATGTTATATTTCTTGAAAATAGAACATTTAATTATCTAAAAAAATCTGTGAATCCTTGCTACTTTTGAGCCAAACAAAAATATTGGATGAAGTATAAGACAGAAAGCTTCAAATGTGAGTATCAGAATGAATGCCAGGGATTGGGTGGTAATCCCAGCCTTTGGCTCTTTGGCAACTCTCCCAACAGTCATGTTGGCAGTTGTTGAACTATCTCTGAGTCAGTCAGTCTGTCTGTGGATTCCATTGCCAAAGCTCTGTCTGATCAATGTGGGCCTCCAAGTTTAATACAAATTTTCATTCTAAAGAACTTCTGCCCTTCCCCTTGGTTGCTGAATTCAACTTTTGAGTGTACCCTTTATTTTTGATTAGACTTAAAAAAATTTTCCTTATGCTCATAACGGTTTTCTATAGAACTTCTATATCATCTCTATCACACAAAGAAATTTCATTAAACATCAGAAATATAATCTGTCATTGTTCTAAAATATAAGCGAGCATACGTTTTTCTGATGAGGCTTTGGAGTATGACTGAAAATTTAAAGTTTCATTTATATATATTTATATTATTATATATAATATGTATTATATTATTACACATATGTATATATAATATATAATAACTATATATATATTTATAAGTAAATATATATATTTTTTTTGTCATACTTGAGGGTTGAACTCCCACATCCTTTGCAAATGCTCTGTCACTGGTCTGCATCCCTCAGCCCATTTTTTATTTTTTATCTTGAGTCAGAGTCTCAGTAAGTTATGCAGGCTGCCCCTGGCCTCAAGCGTATGATCCTCCTGTCTCCACCTCCCAAGTTATTGAAATTAAAGACCTGAACCATCACACCTGCCCATATTTATATTTTTATGTACATAGGTATAGGTAAGTTGTAAAGGGTGTAGTATTTTCAACCAGAAAAAAAATCCACAAGATAATAAAATATCTATGAAAGAGGAATAAAGATGAAATTTCTGATCAGTGTGTTTTGATCTACAAACTTAAGGTACCTTGTATCACCTCAACATTGTTGTTGTCTGGTGCCGTTGAGTCGGTGTCCCACTCCTGGCAACCCTAAGTACAACAGACGGAACACTATTGTCGGTGCTTCTCTGCTGTTCATAGGGTTTTCAGTGGTGGATGGATTTTTGGAAGTGGGTTGCCAGGTCCGTCTCCCAAGCCTACAGCACCTGCTGTTCCAGGCCATCTCCCATCCAAGTACTAACCAGGTCAGACCCTGCTTAGCTTCTGAGATCTGACAGGATCTGACGCCACAGTACTACCGCTGCAGGCCATCTCAGCATTGGGAATTCTTAATCATATAGAGAAGGAAAATGTTACCAAAATAGCAAGTTGAATTTTCTATTTGTGTGATTTTGCTTGGTTTAATCAAAGGAAGAAATGAATATGTTATTATTAAAACCTATTAATTTTGATAATGTTTCCCTAGCTAAATAGGGTTGCTCTTCCTAAGAATCAATGATCCATAAGGTGTACATTAAAAATTTCCAATTAAAAAAAATCCGTTATCCAGTTTCACAATCCATTATACTAACTTCATTAATGTTTATTAGTGGAATCTAAATGCCTTTTCATGTTAGTGTGATTTTATAAAATACTTTTTATCTCAATCAAGTAGTGTCCATAATATGAGTATAATGAAACAAATTCTGTAAGTATTAAAAATATTGATTCTGTAAAGCTTAAGGAGAAAAAATAATGGCATTATTATCTTAAAAAGGCATTTTCTACCTTTACATTCAGTCTTACCAAGTGAAAATATGGTCAACATCACAGACCAAAATTTGGGATCTTAAACTGATATTGCTGAGACTTAATATATTGGACTAGGGTTGGGGTTTAGCTTAGTTGGTAGAGTGCTGCTCTGCATTCTCTGAGGCCCTGGGTTCCATCTCCAGCACCACATAAAATGGGAGAAAGACCTGGCAGCTCACTCCTGAAACAATCCTGAAACATTCAGCCACTAAAAATAGAGAAGCACTGACAAAGTGCCTGGTGTGGCACAGTGTCAGGGAGTGTTTCATTCTGTTGTACATAGGGTCACTATGAGTCAGACGTCACTTGATGGCACCTAAGAACAACAAGACCAGGATGGGGGAATGATGTGTATAAGCATCATGAGAACAAGTTCATGGAGTGATGATATCTATAGGAAAAGTAAAGAAAGCTGTCTAGCCATAAAAGGTTTTCATATGGCTAACCCAGCAAATTGCTATTATAATTAAGTGTATATAATGGCCGCCTTATTGACATCACTAGTAAATTTCAGATGATAATCAGTGTCCTTGACATAGATATTAATGTAGGTCTGTGGTGATGTAGTGTTCTACAAGGAGCCTGAGTTAAAAATTGGGAATGAGGTGAATTGAAGCCTTGGTTCGGTTGCCATCCATCCTCATTATTTTGGGAAGGTCATGTTTACTGAGCTTTGATCTTCTTTTTTATAACATTTGAAGATTGAATGAAATCCTCTCTGATTACCAACTAACTAGAGTGCACTGTGTCTATAAATAACTGACTTTTAATGAGCTAACGTGATCTAATCCAGTGCTACAAAGATACAAAGGAAGAGAACAGCAGTTCTACCTATATTATAGAAATCCACAAGTACACAGTTTTCAGCGTAATGACTGACAATTATAGTTGTAAAAGAGACCATTATACTGAGAGGGAAAAAGAGAGGGAACGTTGATACTAGAATCCTACTTACAGCCTCTAAAAATCCAGACACCAAAGCATTTTAAATGTTTTCTAATAAATAACAAAAATGAAAACTTGAGATATTTGAATGATTCCTGATCCCAATGAAGTGAACTAGTAGAAAAAGATTTGAGGCATAAAGGCATACTCTTCCATATCCCATCTTCATATGACAGTTATGTTGAAAGCTGCTGACAGGTTCAATAAAATAAAAATAAGCAAGGAACTCTAAGTTGTAGTAAATTCATTGTCTGCCTTCAGAAAAGCACTTTGCTCTACCATCATCCCTCAGTCCCCATGGAGATTGCCCAGGTGAGAATACATTCTACAAGTAAAGCTGGAGACACCAGGCTATAATTGTTTTATGTCAAACATAGGCTTTACTGTAGAAAGATTCTCATTTGTGCAGACTGAAATAATGAGACCACAAACTGTAATAATAGATCATACTTCATAGTTTTCCAAGCACTTTGACATGCTTAACTTGGCCTTCACAACAACTCTATTAGGTAAAGCAGAACAGATTATCTTTCCTCTTTTTCAGTAGAGAAGTTAAAGTTCAAGGTCAAAAAGCTTGTAAGCTTTCCTTTTCCTCCTTAGATTCCTGACAGCCATTTTATTTTTTCCATTAAATCATTTCCAGGTTCACTTAGGATGTTTCCTCCCCTTTAAGCTCACATGGCACCTTATATTTTATCTGTGTTCATATTTATTTTATCAGTTATTCCTTCTTAAGACTGGATCCTACTCATTTTTTAGCACTTAGTTTTATATCCTACACGGGCTTAATATTAAGAAAATATTGGTAGAACTGAATTCGGCTTCAAAATTATGCCTTTCTAGGGCACCACATTGCAGTGATCCTCACTTACCTAGCATATTTCTGGAACCCATATCCACATACCACAAAAGCCATTGGCAATGGCATATTTTTAGGGCCCTTTTTATCAGGATGGTGATTTAACCCTATAGTTCAAACTTAAAGCTCTTCTAGTTACTTAATTTAGCCTGCAACCGTAGCCCTGTGGCATCCGATACTGTGAGCTCTCAGAAGCTAAGCAAGGTCAGAAGCTAAGCAGGGTCGGGCCTGGTTAGTACTTGGATGGGAGACCACGTGGGAACACCAGGTGCTATATAGGCTTGGGAGACAGACCCGGCAACCCACTTCCAAAAATCCATCCATCATTGGAAACCCTATGAACAGCAGAGAAGCACTGACAATAGTGTTTCACCTGTTGTATGCAGGGTCGTTATGAGTCAGATACCAACTCGATGGCACCTAACAACAAACAGTTACTTAATTTGCTATTGTCAGAATCATCTGAAAAGCTATTACCACATTATGGAATAAAGTAAACTTAGCAAAGAATCTAATATACTTTACTTCATCTATCACAGTTTCAGAACTGCAAAGAGTTTAGTCTAATCCATGTTCCTACTTTCACAGATGCACTAATTGAGAGTCAAGGTCAAGCTTAGAGACTTATTCAGGTCACACAGCTTATTAGCGCAGAACTATCAACTGAACTGAGATCTTAGACCACCTTTCCACACAAGAGCTACAGTAACTTCATTAGTTCTAAAAGTAGTGGTATCCTACATATCTATTTCTCACTTAAACTCTTCTATTTTCAATAAAAACTTATTGCATCTGTAATAAATGAAACTGCCATTTATGTAAGTGGCCCAAGAACTACTGTGTCTGAAATTTTTGAATGTGTGCTTTATGACAAGACTGGATGTCAAAAATCTGTCTGTAGTTTCCTGTACCCTGCATACCATAAACACAGATTCTACACTTAGCTCTTCAGACTACAATCCTAATTCTCATTTTCTCTCTCTTTATCATACTGAGCTACTGAACAGATTTCCAAAAACAGTCCACTAAATGAAGTTAGAGGGATAGATGGAGGACAGTCTGAAAAATATGAAGTGATTAAAAAACATTGTTCTAGCTAGTTGTTCAAATTCAAAAAAATTTTAAAACCCAATTAGAAACAAAAGTCATAGAAAATGTGAACATATTGTGTTCCTTAAATAACCAGATGTTCTCTCCTTCCTGAAGGCAGTAAGGGCTAGGAATAAAGGTTTAAAACTATTGTTTTAAGTTAACTGTGAATTTTGCAAATCTGTTTTTACCCTTTAGCAAATAAAATTCTAATACAGAAACATAAGCAAAGTAATTTTCATTTTTTCATGTTCTCTTATTTGTGCTGTGTGTTGAAGTGTTAACCTTATCACAAAGACTTATTACAAATGAAATACAGTACTTGGATTACCATTTTAGATTATGCAGTAAGAATTTGACAGCCATTGTTTGTTTTGAAGACTAGAATGTTCAGGGAAAAATCTCTGGTAAATTTACAAGCAGCCCTTTCACCAGTGACTTCCTCTTTATGGGACAAAATTGCTAGAAATAAGACAATTTCATAGTCATTCTTAAATAGAAAGACAATATTAAAATATATATAATATTACTGTGCTTGACCAGTTCTGATCTGGCTTGTAAATTTGAGGTCATGTTAGGTTTTGCTTTTTTAAATTATAAAAAGTCTGAACTTCAAACTTCAGGTTTTCTGCCAGTTATTAATTTTTTTTCTCATTTAACTAAAAAACAGACTGTACTTGCAATGTTTTTGTCATTGTCTGATAATTTTGGTAAAATGCCTGTCAGAACTGAAAAGTAGTGAAGGGATTCAGACGTACCAACAGTCAGGTGACAATGTTAGAAAATATCCTTTTCTAGCAATGCCATTGCAGTTTTAGCAGTAAAGGACCTAAAGCCACATATACTCTTTGAGGAGGATACACAGGATCCATTTATACTTACTTCTTGTCCTGTTTCTGTCGGAAACATCTAGTATGTTTCTAGTCTAAGTTTTTGTCATGATTTCATGTTACAGATGTGTTGCTTCTGTTACTACTATCTCTTTATCTCCCCTCAACCAAAATAAGAACATTCTTTGAAAACTCCAATTTTGGAGAATCATTTGTTAGTGGCAACAGAAAAGCTGTTTTTTCTGTTGTTTCTGGGGTATATGACTAACATGTCATTCTTCTTTTTGTTCCCCTTTTTCTCATTACATTACCACCAATTGGATGGCTTTTTGTTTGATGATGTTTTTGTGGTGCTGGTGATCAAACCCAGGGCATTGCTTATGATAGGCAAGCAATCTACCAGTGAGCTGCATCCCTAGCCCTTGATTTTTTTGAGACAAAAAAATCTGAGTGTTGAGATTAGAGTTGTTCACCACCACATCTAGCTTTTGGATGTTTGCTATAGTTGATATTTAGGTATGTTTTTACATCCAATCAGAAATATAGACTTTTCAAAATAGATTAGCTTTAAAAATACTTAAATTTTAATTCTGAATAAATGAATAAATTATGACTATAAAACAGGTCTTCAAGGAGTGATGTAAAAAATTTTTGTTAAACAAATATTTTTTATTATTATTTTTAGACATTTCATAATGTGCAATCTAGTGTTTTTGAAAACACATTAAGGGCTACCTATGGGCCTTAAATAATTTTGAATGAATTTCATAGTGTCTTTTAATTTATTAGTTTACTTAACCAGTCTTTTTTAAAACATTTACTCATTGTATAAAATGATGGGTTTCATTACGACATTTTTATACAAATGTATAGTATACTTGAATCATACTTGTTGTTGTTGTTAGGTGCAGTCAAGTCGGTATCCGACTCATAGCGACCCTCATAGGGTTTTCAATGGGTGACTGTTTCAGGATTGTCTTGGGAGTGGGTTGCCAGGCCCTGCTCCCATTTTTGCGGTGGTGGGAATTGAACTCGGGACCTCAGAGACGACAGCTCAGTGCTCTATCAACTGAGCTAAATCCCAGCCCTGAATCATACTAGGGGCCCCCATTACACTCTCTTATCCTCCCACCCCTTCCTATAGGTCCCCTTCCTCTTCCCAAATAGTCCCACATATGTGTGTGTGTATTTATAAATATATATATATATATGTGTGTGTGTTCACAAAAATATATATTCGTAAATATATATTTACAAAAATATATTTTATAAATATATACATTTTTAGTCTAGATTCTACATATAAGCGAAAACATGCTATTCATCTTTCTTTTTTTATTTGAAATTTTTAATGTATAACTTAATGTGTTTCATTCTGACATGCATTTCATTGTGACATTTCTATATATGTGTTTCATTGTACATTGCACAGATAACTTCCTCCTTACTCTCTTGTGCTCCTCCTTCCCTCTCCCACCCCCCCACCAATGATCTCTCTTCTACTTGGATGTCTTTTTGTGAGAATATTTTTCTGTGTACCTTTGCATCCCAGTTATGATTTAAGTCCAAACTTTTTACTATAGTGATCTATCTTTTTACATTGTCAGCAGTATTACATGAATAATCTAGTCCATTTGCATTATTACCATCCTTTGGTATTGTTGGTATTATTATAATTATTTCCCAAAGTATTAAAGTTGGACTGTTTACTTTGAGGTTGCCCTCTCATTCCTTGCTCCTCCTTGTCCCTCCTTCCTCTCCTGTCTTCTCCCATCATCACTTCCTTTTGCTAGATCCTTCCCTCCTTCTTTGTCCTCCTTGAATTATCCTTTCCCCACTTAGTTTATATTAGCTTTTTATTATGTTCTAATTTCTGTACAGGATTTTTTCCTTCTTTTAAATTTGCTTCAGCTCCCACATATGAGTGAGAACCTGTGGTATTTCTCTTTTTGGGCTTGTGTTCATTCACTCAAGATAATTTTCTCCAGTTTCATCCATTTTGCTGCAAATGACATTATTTCATTTTTTGATTGCTGAGTTGTATTCCATTGTGTATATGTACCATAAATTTTTGTCCGTTCTTCTGTTGATGAACACTTTGGTTGATTCCATATCCCTTGCTATTGTGAAGAGTGCTGCATTGAACATGGAGATGCAGGTGTCTCTGTGGTATGACTCATCTCCCTTTGGGTATATTCCCAATAGTGATATAGCTGGGTCATATGGTAGATCTATTTTTAGTTTTCTAAGGTATCTCCATATTGATTTCCAAAGTGGTTGAACCAATTTACAGCTCCACCAGCAGTGTAAGAGGGTTCCCTTTTCTCCACAACCTTGCCAGCATTTGTTATTTGTTTTATAGATCTTGGCCGTTCTTACTGGAGTAAAGGGGAATATCAGTGTTCTTTTGATTTGCATTTCCCTTATACCTAGGGGGCCTGCAGATGTAGCACTGTGGCATTGGATCCCATCAGATCTCAGAAGATAAGCAGGGTCGGGTATGGTTAGTACTTGGATGGGAGACCCCCTGGGAACAGCTGATATTGTAGGTTTGGGAGACGGACCCAGCAACCCACTCCCAAAAATCAATCCGCCATTGAAAACCCTATGAACAGCAGAGAAGCACTGACAATAGTGTTTCACCTGTTGTACATAGGGTCGTATGGTCGGATACTGACTCCACGGCACCTAACAACAACAACAACAATGGCAGGGATATTGAGCATTTTTTCAAGTGTTTCATGGCGTAACGAGCCTCTTCATTTGAGAACTGTCTATTCAGTTTCCTTTGCCCATTTGTGTATTGGGTTATTTGTTTTCTTGGGTATTGTTTTCTTGAGTTCCTTATAAATTCTGGAAATTAGTCCTCTGTCCAATGCATAGGATGTGAAGATTTTTTCCCATTCCGTGGGGATTTCCTTGACTCTGTTGATTGTTTCCTTTGCTGTACAGAAGCTTTTTAATTTCATGTAATCCCATTTATCTATTCTTGTTGCAATTTCTTGAGCAATTGGAATCCTATTAAGGAAATGCTTTCCTATCCCTATATATTGGACATATTGCCTATCCTTTCTTCTATTAATTTTAATAAGGTTCCTGGTTTTATGTTGAGGTCTTTCATCCATTTCGAGTTAACTCTTGTGCATATTGAGAGATACGGGTCAGTTTTCATTCTTCTGCATGTAGATATCCATGTTTCCCAGCACCATTTATTGAAAAGGCTATCCTTTTTCCAATTTACTTGCTTTGCTCCTTTGTCGAAAATCAGGTGGCTATAGATGTATCTCAGGATCTTCTATTCTGTTCCACTGGTCTTCAGGTCTATTTTTGTGCCAGTACCAAGCTGGTTTTGCTACCACAACCCTGTAGTGTAGATTAAAGTTGGGGATTGTGATTCCAACCGCACTAGTTTTTCAGCTTAAGAGTGTTTGGGCTATACGTGGTCTTTTGTGCTTCCATATGAATTTTTGGATTGTTTTTTCTATTTCTATAAAATCTGTCATTGGGATTTTAATGGGGATTGCATTAAATCTATAGATTGTTTTTGGTAGGGTAGCCATTTTTACTATATTGATCCTCCCAATCCAGGAGCAGGGAAGGTCCTTCCACTTTTTAGTATCCTCTGTGACTTCTTTCTTTCTTGTTTCTTTAATGTTTCGTTATAGAGGTCTGTGGGGTCTTTGGTTAGATTGATTCCTAGGTATTTAATTTTCTGGTGGGCTATAGTGAAAGGTATTTTATCTGTAATTTCCTTCTCTTCCTGCTTACAGTTGGTGTAAAGGAAGTCTCCTCATTTTTGCATGTTAATTCTATATCCTGCCACTTTGCTAAAGGAGTTAATTAGGTCTAAGAGTTTTCTAGATGAGGTTTTGGGGTCCTTTAGGTAAAATATCGCATCATCCACAAATAAGGATAGTTTGACCTCTTCATTGCCTATCTGTATCCCTTTGATTTCTTTCTCTAGTCTATTGCCCTGGCGAGGACTTCAATCACAATGTTAAATAGAATATGAGACAGTGGGCATCTTGTCTTCTTCCAGATCTTAGAGGAAATGATTTCAGTTTTTCTCCATTTAATACAATGTTGACTGTAGGTCTGTCATAGATGGCTTTTATGATGTTAAGGTATTTGCCTGTTATGTCTATCTTCTCCAAGATTTTAATCATGAAAAGGTGTTACACTTTGTCAAAGGCCTTTTCAGCATCAATTGAGATGATGATGTGATTTTTGTTTGCAAGTCTCTTGATATGTTGAATTACATTAATTGATTTTCGTATGTTGAACCAACCTTGCATCTGTGGAATAAATCCTACTTGGTCATGGTGAACCATCTTTTTAATATGTTGCTAAATTCGGTTTGCCAGTATTTTGTTAAGGATTTTTGCATCTATGTTCATAACGGAAATCGGTCTATAATTCTCTATCTTTCCTGGTTTAGGTATCAGGGTGATGGTAGCTTCATAGAATGAGTTTGGGAGTGTTCCCTCTTTTTCTACTTTTTGAAATAATTTGAGGAAGACAAGTATTATATCTTCTTTGAAAGTTTGGTAAAATTCTGCTGTGAATCCATCAGGTCCTGGGCTCTTCTTTGTTGGGAGACTTTTTTTTATTCCCTTTTCTATTTCAGCATATGCAGTGGGTTTGTTGAGGTCACTTATGTCTTCTGGGGTTAGTTTTGGTAAGTCATATGTGTTAATAAATTTATCCATTTCTTCTGAATTTTCATATTTTGGGGAATACAATTTCTCAAAGTATTCCCTGACGATTTTCTGTATTTCATTGTAGTCAGTTATGATCCCTTTTTCATTTCTAATTTTTACTATGTTGGCTTCTTCCTTTTTCTTTTTAATGAGATTGTTCAGGGGAGAGTCTATTTTATTAATCTTTTGAAAGAACCAGGCTTCACTTAATATGACAATCTCTAGTTCCATCTCTTTTCTTGCAAATAATTTCTTTCTTCTTTATGGCTGAATAAACCTCCATTGTGTGTGTGTGCATGTATGTGTATATTTGTGTATGTATAACATTTAGATGTAATATATATTATGTATAATATATTATTATATAATAATAATATATATTTTCTTTATCCATCTGTTGATGGTAATGTAGGCCGATTTCATATCTTGGCTACTGTGACTAGTGCCACAGTAAACATGAGTATGCACTTATCTCTGTTGTATGCTAACTTAGATTCCTTCATGTGTATTTTCAGGAATTAGTATAGCTGGATCATATGGTAGTTTTATTTTTAATGTTTTGAGGAATCTCCAAACTGACTTTTCAGTAGCTGCACTAATGTACAGTCCCAACTTATATATAGGTTCCTTCCCTTCCCTCACCCATTTCTACATCCTCACTAGCATTTGTTATTATTTATTTTGTTGATGATAGCCAGGCTGGGGTGAAATGGAATATCAATATAGTTTTGATTTGCATTTCTCTTATTTCTAAGGATGGTGAACATTTTCAAATATTTATTGGACATTTGCACTTAGTCTTTTGAGAATTATGTGCTCATTCATTTGCCCAATTATTGATTGGATTATTTGGGGGATTTTGATGTTTAATTTTTTGAGTGCTTTATGTACTCTGAATATTAATCCCCTGTCTGATATATAGCTTTCTATATAGATTTTCTTCAGTTCTGTGGACTGTCTCTTCACTCTATTAATAGTTTCCTTTGTTATACAGCTTTTTCATTTCACGCAATCCCATTTGTCAATTATTGCTATTATTTCCTGGGGTCGTTTTCAGAATGTCTTTGCTGATGCTTATATCTTGAAGAGTTTTCCCTGTGTATTTCTTTAGCAGTTTCAAATTTCAGGTCTTACATTAGGTCTTTAAACCATTTTGAATTGATTTTTTATAGGCTGAGAGATAGGAATCTAGTTTCATTCTTCTACATGTAGATTTCCAGTTTTCCCAGCACTATTTGTTGAAGAGGTTGTCTTTTCTTCAGTATATGTTTTTGGCACCTTTGTTAACAATCAGATGGCCATAGCTGCATGAGTTTATTTCTGAGTGCTGTCTTCTATTTCATTGGTCTATATGTATGATTTTGTGCTACTACTATGCTGTTTTGTTACTATGGCTCTAATTTGAACTCAGGTATTATGATACTTACAGCATTGCTCTTTTTGTTCAGGATTGCTTTGGCTATTTAGGGTCAGTCTTTCCTGCTTCCATATGAATTTGAGGATTGTTTTTTCTATTTCTGTGAAGAATGTTATTGGAATTCTCACGGGGATTACATTGAATCTATAGATCTCTTTCAGTAATATAGCCATTTCCACAATATTAATTCTGCAGATCCATGAGCATAGAGGTCTTTCCATCTTTTAGTGTCGTCTTCAATTTCCTTCTTAGTCTTTTAAAGTTTTCATAGTAGAAAACTCCTTCGTCAGGTACATTCCTAGTTTTTTGTGGGTTTTTTCCTAGCTTTTTTTTCCAAGTCTATTACAAATGGGATTGTTTTCTCAAAATGTTCATTATTGGTATGTAGAAGAGGTACTGATTTTTAAAGGTTGATTTTGTGTCCTATTTTTCTGAAAGTGTTTAGCAGCTCTAAGATTTCTCTGGTGGAGTCCTCAGGGTTTTATAAGTATAGGATCATTTTGTCTGGAAATAGGGATCATTTGACTTTGCCTTTTCCTATTTGTATCCCTTTTACTTCTTTCTCTTGCCTTTTTGCTCTAGCTAATAAGTCAAGCACTATATTGAGTAAGATTGGAGTGGACACCTTTCTGTCAGTCCTGATTTTAGGATAAATGCTTTCAGTTTTTTGTCCAATTTGTTCTAATGTTGGCTATAGATTTGTCATATAGCCTTTAGTATATTGAGGTATGTTCTTCTATTCCTAGTTTCTTTAGGACTTATATTGTGATGTAGCAATGAACTTGGTCAAAATTGTGTTCTGCATCTACTGAAATGATCATGTGATTTCCCACCCTGAGTTTATTCAAGTACTGTATTATATTTACTGACTTGTGTATATTGAGCTATTCTTGCATCCTTAGAATGAAGCCAGCTTGATCATTACATGTGACCTCTTTAATATGTTTTTGAATTTGATTTGCAAGTATTTTATTGAGAATTTTTGCATATGTGTTCATCAAGGAAATTGTTCTATAATTTCTCTTTTTGTTATCTGGTTTTCATATCAGGATAATACTGGCTTCATAGACTAAGTTCAGTATCATTCCTCCCCTTTCTATTTTATGGAATAATTTTAGGAGCATTGGTGTTAGTACTTCTCTAAAGACATTCTGGTAGAACTTACCAATGAATTCATCTGGTCCTGAGTTTTTCTTTGTTAAGAGACTCTTAATTACTATTTCAATCTCATTTCTCATTATATATCTGTTTGTTTATATCTGCTTGGGTTAATTCTGGTAAGTCATATGTGTATAGAAATTAATCCATTTCTTCTAGATTTTCCAGTTTATTGGTACATAGGTTTTCAAAGTATTCCCTAATGATCCTCTGAAATTCATTGACATTTGAAATTCATTGATATCTGAAATTCATTGATATCATTTATATCCCCCTTTTCATCTCTACTTTATTATTTTGCATCTTCTTTCTTTTAGTTTGGCTAAGGATTGTCAATCTTGTTTATCATTTCAAAGAACCAATTCTTTATTTCATGAATTTTTTGTATTCTTGTATTCTCCATTCCATGAATTTCCACCCTGCTCTTTTCTTTCCATCTACTAATTTTGGGTTTGACTTGTTCTTGTGTTTCTAAACCATGAGGAGCATCATTAGGTTATTTATTTGAGATCTCTTTGATTTTTTTAATATAGGCACTCATAGCTATAAATTTCCCTGTTGAAATGGCCTTTTCTAGGTAAGTTGTGTTTTCTTTCATTTGATTCTGGGAAGTATTTAATTTTTCTCCCTGATTTCTTCAATGACCCATTGATCATTCGGGAGGGTTTTGTTTTTTTTTGTTTGTTTGTTTGTTTGTTTGCGGTACTGGGGGTTGAGCCCAGGGCCTTGCACTTGCATGCTTTGCAAGTGCTGGACCACTGAGCTGCACCCCCAGCCCATTTTTTATTTTTTTATTTTTTGAGACAGGGTCTTGCTAAGTTATGCAGTCTGCCTCTGGTTTCGAACTTGCGATCCTCCTGCCTCTGCCTCCTGAGCCACTGGGGTTACAGGCATGCACCACTGTGCCCATCTAGGGGTATATTTTCCAATCTCCATGTTTGTATAGTTACTGTAGTTTCTCTTGCTATTCAAGTTTTATTCTATTATTATCTGATAAGATACAAAAATTATTATTTTGCATTTTGTAGGACTTAGTTTATTGCCCAAAATTTTATCTATTTTAGAGAAAATTCATAGAATGCTGAGAATGTGCATTCTGTACCCATTAGATGGAATATTCTGTAGATACGTTTAGTCGTTTAACTTAATGATAGTGTTTAACTCTGAAGTTCTTTTGTTGATTTTTTTTTTTTTTTGGTTAGATTATCTATTGATGAGATTACTGAAGTCACCCACTGTTTTTGTATCTGGATCTGTCCTTTTATATCCAGTAGTATTTGTTTTATGAAATTAGGTGCACCAACACTTGGTGCATATGTTTTTAATCATTGTATCTTTGTAATTACTTATGCCTTTTATTAATATGTAATGACCTTTATCTGTTTTGACTCATTTTGGCTTAAAATCTACTTTGTCTGATATGAAAATAGCTACTCTTGCTTGCTTTTGACTCCCAGTTGCTTGATATATTGTTTTCCATCCTTTCACTTTCTGTCTGTGTGTATCTTTGCAGTCAGGTATGTCTTTTTTTTTTTTTTTTCCTTGCAGAAAAGAAATAGTTGGATCTTGTTTTTTAATCCACTTGGCTAGTCTGCATCTTTTAACTGAAGAGTTGAGACCATTAACATTTAGGGTTGGTACTGAGTAATATTTGCTGATTCTTGTTATTTTATTGGTTTTCCAGTTGGTTCAAATATTGTTTCTTCTTTTCTTTATCCCTTATCCATCTTAGGGGTTTACTCATTTACTAAGTTATTCATGTTTGGATTTTTTCCTAGTTGTTATGTATTCATCTATTTCTCTCATATTTATTCTTTCCTGAGTTTTGTGTTTTTGACTGCATTTCTTCCTCCTCATTGTTGTTTGTTGTTAGGTGCCGTCAAGTCGGTATCCGACTCATAGCGACCCTCATAGGGTTTTCAATGGCTGACTGTTCCAGGTTTGTCTTGGGAGTGGATTGCCAAGTCCTTCTCCCATTTTTGTGGTGCTGGGAATTGAACTTGGGACCTCAGAGACTACAGCGCAGCGCTCTACCAACTGAGCTAAATCCCAGCCCCTTGTTCCTTTAAGTATATTTAGGGCTGGCTTAGTGGTCATAAATTTGTAAGTAAATTGACATTTTTCTCTTGCAGGTCATCATATTTTCTTTGCTCTGTAACCTTAGCATTTTAATTACAGTGTGTCTCAAAGAAGTTATTTACTGGTTATGGCTATTTAGGGTTCTAAGTACTTCCTTGCTCATATGTCCATATCTTTCCCTAAATTTGAGAAATTTTCTGCTATAACTTCATTGAATAATTTTTCTTTACCTATCCCATTAATTCTTACGTTTGGTCTCTTGATTATGTCCCAGAGTTCTTGAAAGTTGTAGAAGTGCTCAATTTTTTTTTTCCTTTAGTGCTGTCTAAATATAATATTTCCTCAGCCTTGTCTTCAATTCCTGATATTCTTTCTTTTGCTTGATCTAGTCTGTTGGTGATGTTTTCTACTCCTTTTTAAAATTTTATTTACTGAGTTTTTCATTTCCAACATATCTGACTTTTTTTTTTTTCCAGAATCTGTTTCCTTGCTGAATTTCTCCTCCATGCTGTTGAATTTCTCATTCATGTTATACTGGCTTTCTTGTCCAGGTCCTGAATTCATTTTCTTACTTGATTGATCTGTTTGTTTTAATTCTCCTTGTGGTCACTGATCAGTTTTAAAAGTAGGCTTTTGAATTCTTTGTGGCATTTTAACCATATTCTTATCTTTGGTTTTGGTAATTGAAGAGTTATGCACCTCTGAAGAGATGCTATTTGCTTGGTTTTTCATGTTTTTTGTTTTTATGTTGTCATTTGCACATCAGAGTTAAGGCTGCTGTTCCATTAGAGGTTTATTCCCACTGACATTCCTCTATTGTGTACCCCCTTTTGTTTCTTTTTAAGACAGGCAGTACTACAACACAGGTGTATGCCAATACTAATGATTCCTGGAGACAGAAAGAAACTTCTAGCTGCCCCATCACACCACATTCTAGTTCACTCTTTCTGTGTTCCACCCCATACAAGCAGATGTGCTTTTCCTTCATGTCATTTTACTAGCCTTTATTGTGTACTTGTATGTATCTACCACCATTTTTTGTTGTTATTAGGTGCCATCTAGTTGAGTCCAAGTCAGCAACCTTATGTACAACAGAACAAAACACTCCCTGATTCTGTGCAAGGCATATGATCTTACTTATGTTTAAGCCCATTGTTGCAGACATTCTTGTCAGTCCACCTAGTTGAGGGTTTTCGTTTTTTGCATTGACCTACCACTCTCCCAAACATGATGTCCTTCTCCAGGGATTGGTCCCTCCTAACTACATGTCCAAAATACATAAGACACAGTCTTCTTCATAAGTCCAGCTTCTTTAATTATTTGGTCAGCATAGAGATTGAAGAGGTATAGTGAAAGAATACACCCCTGATGCACAGCTCTCAACTTTCAACCAGGCAGTGTTTCCTTGTTCTGTTCCAATAACTGCCTCCTGGTCCACATACAAATTCATCATGAGTATAGTTAAGTGCTCTTGTATTCCCATTTTTCAGTCTTATCCATAATTTGTTATGATTCACTCAGTCAAATGCCTTTGCATAGTCAATAAACATAGACATCTTTCTGATATTTTCTGCTTTTGGCTAATATCCATCTGACATCAGCAGTGATGTCCCTGGTTCCATGCCCTCTTCTAAATCCATCTTGATTTTCTGGCAATTTCCTGTCTATATACTGCTGCAGTCACTTTTGAGTGATGTTAAGCACAATTTTACTTGCATGTGGTGATGACATCATTCTATACTTTCCACATTCTCTTAGATCCCCTTTCTTAGGAATAGTTACAAATATGGATCTCTTCCATTCATTTGGCCAGGTAGCTGTTTTCTGAATCTCTTGCCACAAACAAGTTAGCACCTCCAGTGGGGCATCTGTTAAAACATCTCTTCTGGTATTCAGCATTAATAGTAAAGCAAAAAAAGATAAAGCCTTTATTATACTAAACAAATAAACAATAAATTAATTGATATAAAGAATGCATCATTAAAATGATAAGTAGAGGTAGAATCGGGGCTGAATAAAAACCTAATTTAGGTAGGTTTGTGAAAAGGCCCTCTCAGGGAAATACCTTTTCAGGTGGGAACTATTGGAGGAAAGGGTACCAGCTAGACAAACAACATGAAGAAAAGCGTCCAGACAGGGAAATCACAATTACAAAGGCACTAAAGTTGAAAAGGGCTTAGTTGTTGGTGGAACTGAAAGACCAGCATGATTAGAGCCAGGAACCAAAGGAGCTTATTGTTACTTTGTTCTTCCCATGTAGTCTTACTTATAAAGTAAACAAATTCTTCAGATCACATTTTGAAATGGTGAAAAGATTGCTGCATTCATAGATATTCTTCCAGATGATTAAGGCATTTTATTGTAAACTACGCTTTCAGCAAGAAGAACCAACAACTCATTCTAAATGATTTCTTCACTTTGTAAGCAAATTTACTGAGTCAGACGTCTGGGCACTCACAGACGTTCAGCCGGTAAGTTATTGTTTGGTTTAAGAAGACTGTGGCCAGTGCTCTGAACTCCTCTACTCAGACTATTTTCATCTTCTAAAAAGCGTCTTTGCTAACTTCTCTGTACCATCAATTTTTGGCAGTTTTGCTTTCATTTTTGCCAACATTTGTGCTGTACTATGTAGTGACAATGGAATCAGATCCTTCTTTCTCAGCTACCAAGCTGAGAGCTCTACTGGGTTGGGGACTAAGTCTCCAACAGCACTAACCCAGTGTCTGCCACACGAGGGAGGCTCAGACTACTTTGTTTAGACAATCCAGCCTTTTTCTTGAACTATAGAATGAGGAAACTTGATCACATACATTCAGTAGAACTTCTGGGTC
Source organism: Pedetes capensis (assembly GCA_007922755.1). Taxonomy (NCBI): domain Eukaryota; kingdom Metazoa; phylum Chordata; class Mammalia; order Rodentia; family Pedetidae; genus Pedetes; species Pedetes capensis. Next base: position 35,039 of record VMDO01002847.1, read on the forward strand.
AATTTTAGCAAGATTCAATTTAATTCAAAACATGTAGTTTATTTTTATTTCTTCCTGTATGCATAGCACAAGAATTGGTCCATGTAATTAGGACATGGCTTCCTCCAGAAGTAAACCAGTAATTGTTAACAGGAGGTAAAAAGAGTCAGAACATCACAGAAAGGACAGGTAATTCATACTTAGACAGAAGAATTACTTAGAGAAAAAGGCATTCCAACTAGGCTTTGAAGAATTTGCTTGGTGGTGGTATTCCAGCTTGAGAAAACAAGAGGCAGAGCTCCTAGGGACTTTTAAAAAAAATAGCCAGGCTGGGATTGACAGTTCTCTATCCAGAGTCACTCAGAAAACCCCTCAGAAGTGACTATCCCATCCCCACCCCACCCCACCCAGTAACTCATGTATTTGCAAACACAAATTATTATTAAAGGTCCATGAAATGTGTAGGGAGCTTTTGATAGTATTTTATTTGGCATTCATTTTATAATATTCCAGCTTGCATGCTATTATTCAGCATAAGTAAATGTTTTGTTTTATCAGTGAAAAGTCAAGGCAAAAAGGCTCTCATTCCAGTAATTTTTATTAGATTTATTGAGCATGAATAATTGCTTCTGGTAACAATATTTGCTGAAAATAAGCATGTCTTTGTTTAGACCTTTAGTCACTCTGGGAAAGTTTAATGATTTTTATTCTGGACAACTGAAGAGGGCAATGAAACTTTGTAGAAGTAACTGTTGTATATTTTAAATGAGAGTGTTCTCTTAATGAGAAACAACACATGACAGTGGTGATAATTTTTCCTCAAGTAACTAAAAAGAGATTAAAATCCATTGGTTGACTGTTCTGGTTAACAAGAAACAAAGCAAAACCTATAAACCAATCTCCTGCTTTCTATTCCATGCCTTACAAGTAGGAAAAATCTAGATGTTTAGGGACAATTATTTGTTTTAAATAGACTACTAAAGCTTTTAAGGCTATCAATCCTATGCACATGTGTTCTGAAAGTCATTATATAGCTCGAAATGTAAAAAGGTTAAAACACATTACAGTGAAATGATTGTGATGTGTCCGAGAGTTCAAGGAATGAAGTGGTTGCCCTTTGCCACTGACTTGCTGTTTTATCCCAGGGAAACAATTTAGCCTTTTGCATCCTTTAAAAAAATCCTTATGACTGGGACAGCATGTAACTTCACAATAATGGAGAAAAGATTGAGGTTGTCCAAGATTTTGCTTTGCTTGGCTCTATAATCAACACCCATGGAAGCAGCAGTCAAGAAATCCAAAGACGCATTGCTCTAGGAAAAGCTGTGGCAAAAGATCTCTTTAGAGTATTGAAAAGCAAAGATGTCACATTGAAGACGAAGGTGTGTCTGACTCATGCCATGGTATTTTCAGTGGCATCATATGGTTGAGAAAGCTGACATTGAACAAGAGAGACAGAAAAAGAATTGATGCTTTTGAATTGTGGTGCTGGAGACATCTATTGAATATACCATGGACTGCCAAAAGAACCAACAAATCTGTCCCTGAAGAAGTGCAACCAGAGTGCTCCTTGGAAGCAAGAATGGCCAGACTGTGTCTTACATATTTCAGACATGTAGTCAGGAGAGATCAATCCCTGGAGAGAAGGACATCATGTTTGGGAGAGTGGCAGGTCAACGCAAAAGAGGAAAACCCTCCACCAGATGGATTGACACAGTGTCTGCAACAATGGGCTTAAACATAAATAAGATCGTTTGCCTGGCACAGAATCGGCACGTGTTTCAATCTGCTGTGCATAGGGTCACTATGAGTCGGACTCAACTCGACGGCACCTGACAACAACAACAATTCAAATTCATTAATTGTTTTATTTTTTAAAGGGTGGCTAGTAAGGCCTTAATTAACTATTATTTCTAAATATCATTTCCAGCTTTAAGTGCTATGACAATTTAGCCAATCTTATTTTCCTTATTATATATGAAGCAGCTTGTTCAGAAAGAAAAGACACTCCAAGTGATTTTGATCATCGTCCTGTTATAATTTAAAGATATTGAGAATTACAAATCACAAATTGTATAATGATTGCATAATGATTATAAACTTAATACTGACAAAATAGAAAAAAAACATAATTCTTTTTAATATAAATAGTTATAGCCATATAAATATCTTTATTTGCCCCATAAGTAAACATGTTATAAACATATATTATCAGTTTATTATCGTAAACATAATAAACATATTATCATCAGTAAACATGATTGCTAACTTAAAATATTAAGTATATTTATTTTGTAGGAAGAAAAGCCAGTATATTGAGTACATTTAATCATCATCAGTTAACTTGGCTTTACGTACTTTAGGTAGGCAGTGCTGTTTTCTTCGATCTTGAGTGTACCCTGCAGGCAGTGTGTCAGGGACCTAGTTCTCAGCTTGACATTGTTGGGAGGCAGTGGAAGCTTTAATAGGTAGGACCAAGTGGGAGGCCTTTGAGTCATTGCAATTTACCCTCAAAGGAGATTATGGTCTGTTTCTCTCTCTTTTTCACTTTCTTGGCTGTCAGGTGAGTGTTTTTGCTCTACCATTTGCTCCTGCCATGATATGCTGCCACAGACCCAAAGCAGTGAAGTAACTGATCATGGACTGAACTTTTAAAATTGTGAGACCAAATAAACCTTTTCTTTGTATAAAGCCATCTCAGGTATTTGTTATAGTAATGGAAAGCTGGCTAAGACAGACATGAATTTATAGCTGTTCTCAAAAAAAAAAAAATTGATATATACATAAAATATGTTATCATGAATTTTAAAGTATACTTTATCCAATTCAAACACTTTTATTGTTACCATATTGGAAACTGTAAGTTAATTTTCCATACTTTCAAATTTTCTCTGTACCTCAGTAGTGACAAGATCACTCAGCTAAACCTGAAGCTACAGTGTCATTCGCTTGGGTGGATCCTCCACCTCCTCCAGGCAGAGGCCAGTTTGGCTGTATGAAGGGAATTTGGTGTAACTTTTGATGTAGGGGGTCCTCATATACTGATAGTGACATTTTTTCCAAGCGTCTTTATATGGATTAGAAAAGTTCTTTATTTACTTATTGGTTTTTCCTAGTTTTGAAGAGAAACTCTACGGTTTTATTTCTCCACATTTTGTTTCTCAAAAATGCTATTTTTATTAATTTAAGCAAAATTTACTATTCTCCTTCTATGTAATAATAGCATCTGAAATCTTCCATAAGTCTTAGTTGAAATGTATAAAGAAAGATGAATAGGTTTGTGGCAAGGAAAAGGAGTATATTCTTGGCTGATTTCCTCTTCTGTTTTCAGTTTACACTCAAATCCAGTCTTTTCAGTGAGGCCTCCCCTAATCACCATGCAGACCTCCCTGGCTTCATGTCCATGGTAGACAGCACATTGATTTGTCATGTCATTTTTCTATTGTCTACCTTTACCTGGCAGTACATCAGTTACACAAAGACTATGCTTTTGTCTGTTTTATACTTTTATGTCCCAAGTATCTACAAAGATGAAAGAATGAATGAACAAATGGGCAATAACTAACCATCCCAACCAAGCCTTCAGGTTCTCTGCCAGACAGGAAATTATGACATCCACAGTAATCTAGTTCAACAAGTATTTATTGCCTCCTTTGTGCTGGATACTGCTGATACCATGAATTGTACTACCAAATCCTGTCTTCATAAAGGTTGTGATCTAATGCAGTGGATCTTAACTATTGTATACAAAAGAAGCATTTTAGGAAGATACAGATTCCCAATAGATCTGCAAAAGGACCCAGAATACTATATTATTCCAAATATAGTGGTTAATAGGCAATACTTTTAAAAACTGTCATTACATGAATAAAAATGTTACTATACAAACTGAAAGCCAAACACCTAAAAACAGAAACCTGGTCTTTAAACCAGTGGTCTCCAATGTGGGGTATATACATACATAGTGCCTATAAAAAGATAATCCAAAGAGGGGAAGGAAGAAAATAATGAAACTTCTGTTTACTATTTTTCTTAAAAGTCAGTAAAACTTTTAAGTTTTAATATTTAAATAATAAAATGGTTTGGGGGGGGGGGCCTCTTGGATGACCCTGTGAACTGATACCACTCAAATAAGTTTACAGTACCAGTTAAGGGTTACTCTGCAGAGTAACACTGGTACCTTCACATGCCTTGGTGTGAGCCAGTCACATGGCACCTGTGTGGCCTCCTAATGGAATGGGGGACTTCCACATACAAAGGGGTTCACAGTGGCCCACCTGTCGTCCATTTGCTTTTACCACCTTGTGCATTACTGCTGTTTCCAGTATGCTCAGTTAAGTGGATTTATGGGTTCCATTTTCTTAAATGATGATATGTTTACAATACGATAGAGATGTCAGGAGCCATGGACATCTACTGTGGGTTCACTAGATCTCTCCTGCTAATGTTCTTAAAAGACTGGCTAAGTATAATTTCTTTTTGAAAAAAATATGTACTTCAAGTTTGCTTACCTTTCTGGTAATGACAAGTAGCTTTTAGTAGTATGGTCCCATGCAAATATTTTTTAAACATTAACATTTAGTTTGTTTCTTCAAGGTAAGGGTGACATTTAACTCTCACGAACACCTAAAATTATGGAAACAGAATTTTCTAACTTGGTTAGTAACCTTCCAAATGAAAAGATAAAAGTCAAATTTTAACCCATTTTTGAAGATTTAGAAATGTGGTATCCTTGAATAGATTTTGAAGAACAGATTAAAAGACAGAAATTGTAGTAAGCAAGAACCTCGGCATAATTAGTGAGTTATAAAATAAATACTATACTTTAGCCAGGTCAACTAACAATCTCCTTCTTCTGTTCAGATGTATGTCTCTGTATTAACTAGCTTTCTCCAGAGTATTAGTCACAAAAAGTCACCTTCATAGGACACTTAGTGAAGATTACTCTTTTTTTCTTTTCATTTTTTCTCTGTGTGTGTGTGTGTGTGTGTGTGTGTGTGTGTGTGTGGTACTGGGAGATCGAACCCAGAGCCTCACACCTATTAGGCAAGTGTTCTACCACAGAGCCACATCCCTAGCCCTGAAGATTTGCTTCTTAAACATATATATCTTTAAATTTTTACTTGTTAATTTATATTTGCAGTACTAGGAGTTGAGCACAGGGCCTTGCACGTGCTAAGCAAGTGCTCTACCACTGAGCTGTACCTCAGCCCCATTTCTCCTTTTTGTATTGAGACAAGGTTTCACTAAATTGCACAGATTACCTCTGACCTCAAACTCATGATCCTCCTGCCTCCACCTGTTGAGTCTCTGGGATTATAGGTATTCACCACATGACACCTGGCTATTTTTGATCTTTTTAATTATCATACAGTTTAATGGATTTAGTCATGGCCTTTCTATGCAGTTTTATTGTGTAATTTGCTCTTTTTTACCCCCTTGTAATGCCCCTACTTTCCCTCTACCATCCCCTTCCCGCTCCACACAGACCCCTTTTACTTTCAGGTCTCACACATATAGGTAGTTGTTATTGTTCTTTGTTTTGTTTTTTTTTCAAATTTAGATTCTGCGAGTGGAAGAGAATATGCAGTATTTGTCTTTTAGAATCTGGCTTATTTCACTTACTATGATCTCTAGTTCCATCCATTTTCCTGCAAATGACATAATTTCATTATTTTTTACTGCTGAATAAAATTCCATTGTGTATATGGAACACATTCTTTTTATCCACTTATATGGTGATGGACGTCTAGGCTGATGACATGTCTTGGCTATTTAATGAAAATTTCTAAATAGTAAAGCAGCATATTCAATCACATTGCTATTGGCAAAAATAATGGGGTTTTTATTTTTGTTGCAGTGCCTAGGTTTGAACCCAGAGCCTGACACATACTACGCAAATGCTGTACCACTGAACTACATTCCCAGTCCCCAAATATGTTTTTAGGAAGAACAAAAATGCCATCATAAGGAAACTGTTAGCAAAATTCATTTAAATATACCTTATTTCATCTGTGTCATTTAAAAATTCTGTTGTGCATGTATTTCCTGATATATAAAATAGATTAGTATGTGGTATATACATATGATTTATAAATAAAATACCCATATCAAGGATAGAACCCACCCCATTTTTTTTTTACTAGCAAAGGAATGATCAAAAGAAGTTGAGCAATCCCTGCTACAGATCAGTGCCTCCTAAAAGCTAATCCAAGTGGTTCTCATGCATAGCTAGAGTAAGAATCCTTAGTCCCAAGGATGCACACCGTTCTCTGTTGCCCAGGCTCAGCCATTAGCAAGTGGTCACAGGACTCACCCTTGTCTTTATGAAGGAATTTACCTGAACTACTCTGGTAAAATGGATGCCTTAATATCTCTTAGGGTCCTCAGCTTCATTGAGAAATCTACCTATACCATCCTAGTTCTTTAGCTATGTTCTTGTAACAGACTTACTGTGGCACTTGCACTTGATTATTCTGATGTTTTAGAAAAGGTCCTTTCAAACATTCAATTATGGGAATTTTATACATTTTGTAGTTTCTTTAGATCTGGTTAAGACTCCAGAGATCTAGTTTTTTGTTCCTGAAGTCTGATGAGGGTGAGGTGAAATACTCAAAGTCATCCAGAATTCAGTGGCAGAGCAAGACCTATCCCTCTAGTTCCTGCTGCCTGTGTGGAGCCACCTGTCTTCCTTCTCCTTGGCCTTGGCCTTCTTGCACATTACTAATGCAAGGTGTTCTGATTGCTCCCACATTCACTGCTTCCCCCAGTCCCAGATGACCATAGAACAGTTAGAAAATGAGCAATTTGGTCCTATGCAAGGAATTTAATACAGTGCATTTCAACTTCATTTCCCCTCCAACCTCAGTTGTTTACTTCTGGTTTCTCATTATTCATGGTGGCACATGCCTGTAATCCCAGCGGCTCAGGAGGTGGAAGCAGGAGGATCACAAGTTCAATACCAGAGGCAGTCTGCATAACTTAGTGATGCCCTGTCTCAAAAACTTAAAAAAAAAAAAAAAAAAAAAAAGTGGGCTGGGGGTGCAGCTCAGTGGTCCAGCACTTGCAAAACATGCAAGCGTGAGGCCCTGGGTTTAACCCCCAGTACCACAAAAGAAAAAAAAAGTAGTATATTATTACAATAATTAGTTTGACAAGTTTGGCCTTTAAAATCCTAAAAAGTAACACTCAGTAAGATTGATACATATACAAAATTACTATTCTACAATGAAACTGATCTTTGAGTTTTTCTTTTTTTTCTTAAACCATATGGCTAAAGTCCACCAATGTGGAAGACAGTAAGACAAAGTAATAAAATAGAAAATGAGAAGAAACCAGTCGGGAGCCAGTTCAAAGGATTAAGAGATAGTATGAACTGGAGGGAAGAGACAGAGGAGAAAGGTAGAGGAAAGGAGGAGAAGGAGAATATGAGAATATGAATATATGAAAATTAGGTAGCTAAAAGAAGAAAGTCACCTTGGACAACTTTTCCTCTTGAAATTAAAATGTGTTTACTACAGTGGTCATTGTGATTTCTTGTTACAGTGTGTTAGTAAAGTTAACCAACTGCTGTGACAGGCTTAACACAGTAGATAAACAGTTTAGTTTTTACATAACTGACAATGCATCATAACTTGAGATGCAAGTGTCTCTGAGTCACACAGTTCTTCAGGCTTGTGCCAGCTCTGTTAATGTCGCCTTCGACCTTTCACAGCTGTTGTGCATGTTGGCACCCCTAATGGAGTAAGAAATTAGCATGAAGGACCATGCATGGGAAGGTTTCATGTGCAGTCCTGCCAGTGGTGTGCATCACTCTCATTCAGATGATTAGGTCATGAGGCCTGTGCCCTCATAATTGTGATTAATGTCCTAATAAAAGACACCCCAGATAATTAGCTCACCCCTTCTACCATATGAGGACACGATTAGAAGACATTGCCCATGAACCAAGAAATGAGTCCTTACCACACAGATCTGCCAGTACCTTAACCTTGGACTTACTTCAGAGTTGTGAGAAATAACATTTATAAGCCACCTAATTTATGGTATTTTGTTATAGCACATTAGACAGACTGAAGACACATTGGAGGCCATGTCATAATCAGATCACTTATAATGAATGGGGATTAAGGGAAACAGTTAACTCCATCTGACAAGCAAAGCATAGACCTGTGAAAAACCCAGTCAGAATCCCAGATCTCCTTAAAATACATGGTGTCAGATGGAAGCAAATGAGCAGGTACTTTTAGTGAAACCAGATTGTGAGAGCCTTAATATCTACACTCTGTAAAGGTAGTATGGAAGGTAAAGTCCATTAACCACTAACTCTGGCTCCCTTCTACAGGCTCAGTCTACACGTACCTCTTTGACTACATTTCTCTGCTTCCTTGACATGGGTCTTATGGCATTGTCTTTATATATATATGGGGCTGGGATTTAGATCAGTTGGTAGACTTCTGCTCTGCAGTCTCTGAGGTCCCAAGTTCAATTCCAAACACCACAAAAATGAGAGAAGGATGTGGCAATCCACTCCCGAGGCAATCCCAAAAGAGTCAGCCATTGAAAACCCTATAAGGGTCACTAATATATTATATTTATATAATATATATATATATATTTGTGTTAGAGTTTAAAGGAGGGATCTAGAGTAGAGATACAGACTTAAGATCCTCAGAATATGAATAGTAAATGTAGTTGAGGAAATAGAAAATGCTTTCCAGGAACAACACATTAGGGAACTGAGAAAAGATCTAAGAATGGAATAATAGGAAATAAGTGTCAAAGAGATGAGGTAGTCAGGAGAAAGGAGTACTTGGAGAAAACTCAAAATGTGAGGACACCAGAAAAATACAGAATTATAATTGTCTAAGGATAGGTAGCCTGCAGCCATACCACTGTAGCATCCGATCCCATCAAATCTCTGAAGCTAAGCAGGGTTGGGCCTAGTTAGTACTTGGATGGGAGACCTCCTGGGAAGACCAGATGCTGTAGGCTTGGGAGAACGACCCAGCAGCCCACTCCCAAAATATAATCAGCCATTGAAAACCCTATCAATAATAGATAAGCACTAACAATACTTTTTCACCTGTTGTACATAGAGTCACTATGAGTCGTATACTGACTTGATGGCACCTAACAACAACAAGCAGAGATAAGTCCATGAACATGGAAATGATTAGTAGCGAATGTAGAGTGATTAACTGAGACTAAAAATAAAAATCTATTGAAAGTTATTGCTATATTTAGGGTACACAATGAAAGGGAAATAAAAATAAGACTGAAACAGTGACATGGAAAAAAGGCAAAAGCTTACAGATGGTTGAGAAAATAAGAAGGGAGAAGTGAAGATAGTGTGCAATCTCAGGATGAAAATAAACCAGCAACATAGTTCTGTTGATAACAAAAGGATTTTTTTTAAGCACAGGTAATGTAGCATTTCCCTACCAGATCCTTAAGTAGTGATGTTCAATTTTTCATTCTAAATTTTGGGAGAGATAGAAAACCATGAAGGAATAGTGAAGACATACAGACTGATTATTGAAACAGCTAAAACTGAAAAAAAAAAAAGTGATCAAGGCTGCAGACTTAGAACAGAGATATTTATTCCACAAAGAAAACTAAACTAATAATTAACAGTTCATTCTTTCATGAATCCTTATACAAAATGAGAACAACCAGTGGTATTTATACCCAGAAGTTTGGAAGAAGGACTAGATTCAGTACCTGGCTATTCTTTACTATCTCATTTGACTTTTGCCAAACTACTAACTATCCTGAACTTGTTCCTTTACTATCTCACATGACTTTGCTCACACTCCTAACCATTCTGAACCTGTTCTTCAACCTATACGATGGTGATAAGTTTGTTGTGAAATTCTGTGACTACATGTTGTTGTTGTTGTTAGGTGCTGTCGAGTCGGTATCCGACTCATAGCGACCCTCATAGGGTTTTCAATGGCTGAGTGCTTCGGGATTGCCTTGGGAGTGGATTGCCAGGACCTTCCATGGTAATATTTATAAGGCACTAGTATGATGTGGCACCACGTTGTTGTTGTTAGGTGCCATTGAGTTGGTGTCCGACTCATAGTAACCCTACATACAACAGATGAAACACTATTGTCAGTGCTTCTTTGCTATTCATAGGGTTTTCAAGGGCTAATTGGTTTTTGGGAGTGGATTGCCAGGTCCTTCTCCCAAGCCTGTGGCACCTGGTGTTCCCAGGAGGTCTCCCATCTAAGTACTAAGTAGGCCCAACCCTGCTTAGCTTCGGAGATCTGACAGGATTGGAAGCCACAGTGGTATGGCTGCAGGCCAGCACCAAGTAGCTACCAATAAGTAATAGCTGATGATAATATAGCAAGATTAAAAGGCTTAGCCTCATTTGTGCATAGTTAGGATATTGTTTATTTCTTTAAAGTCAGTGCTTAATTGATGCTACACAAATGAGCAGATTCTTCTTTAAATATTTGAATTGTCAAAGTTTCCAATTATGTAGAACAACTCCTAAATAGTTAAATGGCACAGTACATTATCCTGTATTGATTTTTTTCAAATTGTTATTCTTTATGTACTTTATATACAAAGTTTAAAGGTTCTAGACATCATTATTCATTCATCATTAAATAATGTAGTCTAGAAAAACAAGTTACATTATAATAGCTGATGAGAGCTCTAAGAATGACAACAGTAAGTTCATTCTTTCCTCATTGCACTGCACCTCTTCTCTACAAACCCCCCCACACACACAGAAATGTAGTTAATGCCTCAGATCACCATTCTGTCTAGGAAGTCTTCCTTGATCTCCTTTTTGAAATAGAATCCTCCTATGATAGCCTTTCATAATATCATATGCCTCCCTTTCCAAACATCCATCACGGGTACAACATTGCTGTGAACATTTGCCCTTCTCTTCCTGTGGTAGAAGCTACTTACAGATAGGCCATGACTGTTTCATCACATTGTATCCCTCTAGCACAGCTCCTGGCTAGGGAAATAGGGATTCATGGATGACTGATGACAGAATGATGTTTATTTTCATATCATCCTCACCCCACCTTTGTATTTTATTCCCTGTGCTTGATTTGTCCTTTTTCTTCCTCTACTACTGGAAATTTTACAACCTTCCTTCCCTCCAGCTTTAATGACATTTCTTGGTTTCAAAAATATACCTTTCTTCTCACAGTTCCCTGGTAACATTCCTATGAAGACCCAAATAAAACCCATACGACAAAAAACAATTGGGCAACCCACTGACCTCAAGGAGTTCCACTCAACTAAGAAAAGTGAGCTCTGTTGTGTGTGCTGTACTTTGTAAAACAGAGTGTTGTCCCACATCCATTCAGGCTGCTCCTTAGTGAGATGACCTAGCAAACAGGGGTGTTCAGATAGCTTGGGCCAATCTGCATTTGCTCTGCTCACTAATTTCCCCTGTTAGAATAAGCTGCTTCTCTACCTACTTATTGGACTTTGCATCATATTTGTTATGCAGATTGTCATCATGATATTACGTTATTCTCAAAAAGGAATAATGGTAACATCTTGTAAATCTTTGACCGCAGTGTGTCTCACTCAGGAAAGACTTTCATTTAAGAAATGCCCTCTCTCTTGAGTCTGCTGTTAGTTCTATATGCCTGCAGGTCAGGTGGCTGATCCTCACCCTGCTTCTATGGAGGTATTTCTTTAAAAGCCCCGCTCTGGTGAGCTCTTAGATTTATCTGATTTGTGGATAGTCATTGAACACATACCATTTGCTGGACACTTTGCTAGGGATAGGCAACAAGCAATGATCTAGACATGGGTTTGGCCCTCCGTGGACTTAGAGTCTTTGTGGAAGGTAGGCATATGTACAGCTAACCATATTGCAAAGCAGAATGAAATACATGAAAAATTAAGACCAGCATGTGTGAAAGGAGAGTAGCATGGAAATTTCACAGCAGGCTTCATGTGGAAGGTAGTGTCTGAACTAAGAGTGAGAGGATTTCCAGGAAGTAGGGACTCAAGAATAGACCACTCTAAGCCAAGGGAACAGCTTACCTAACTCCTATAGATGTGGGGAATGTTCTTAAATGGTTGAGAATAAAATATAGGGTGCATTTGAGATAATATGAGAAGTATTTTAGGGCCTGAAAGGTCATCATGGAGGACAGTGAATGGAGGACATTGAGTGCCATGCTAATAGAACTTTATTTGACTGGCAATTGAAACTTTATTTAGAACTAAGAAGGGAAGTTAAAAAAAGTCAAGCCTAAATTTCTGGAATGTGATTCTGGTGATATTCCTTATATGGATTAGAGATAAATGACATTAGGGAGTAAGGTCTGAACTACAGTGTCAGCCATGGACTTAACTGCAGCGTGGGCTTGACGCTGGAGCCCTTGAGGAGGCAGAATAGCAAAACCTGGCTCTGCTGCAGGGCTTTTTCTTTTCTTTTCTTTGTTTGTTTATTTGTTTTCCATTTCCCAAATCCGGGGTTCTGCCTAGAAGGAAGTTTGAAATGTTGGTACCAAAGGTGAAGATTTGGTTTTTGTGCAGAGAAGTGATAGTGGAGGGATGAATAAAAGGAGAATTGGATAAGAAGTATTAAAGATTGAGAGTATATTGAGAATATTACAAATACTACCAGATGTGTAGGCTTCGGGAGAGGAGAGCACGAGTGAGTGCATCTGGTGCTGGTTAAAGCTTCTAGATGGCCTTCAAGGGTCAGTCTTATGGTATCTGCCCTTTGAAGGCTTGTGTAGGAAGAGTCCCATGCTATAAGATGTTGTCTAAACAAAAGATAAAACTGTTTGACAAACTTTTGGTTAAAGAGTAACGAGTTCAGCTAGAATTATGAAGTGTTGTTCATACCTGTTTAACCTATGACATATGATATAATTAGTACACAGACTAAGCTGAAAAAAGCATAAAATACTTTTTATATTTTATTTTTTTAAGTAACATTAAAGGGGTATTTTGTTATTTTCAAATAATTCAGAGAAGTATAAAAAAGAAATCAAAAGGGGTCCTCCCCTTAGCTTATTAGGATGATAACCCCCATTGATAAGGGGTGGGGTGAAAAGAGGAATAATAAAGAACATAAGAAAATTACACAAATATAGAGACATACAAAGTTTTAAAAAATCTCCATCTAGTCTCCGTTCTCCTATATCAATCCCCTTCTTCTTGCAGGGGCAATAAAAGAAAAATAAAAGAAAGTTTCTACGTATATATATATATACACATTTACCAGCATATCTCATTGTTTTTGTTTTTAACAGCTTTATTGAAATATAACTTACAACCAATTAACTCCTTTGATTTAAAACATATAACCTAGGGGGTTTCAGTATATTTGCAGTTGTACAGCCATCCCGATAACCCAGTTTTGTAATGTTACTCATCACCTGAAAAAGAAACCTTGTATCCGTTAGTTTTATTCCACTCCTCTCCCTTGACCTGCAATTCTCCTTTCCTACCACTGTACTCCTCACTGAAGATAACCACTATTCTACTTTCTGCCTCTATAAATTTGCCTATTCTGGATATATTGCATAAATGATAAACAATATAGGATTTTTTGTGACTAACTTCTTTAATTTAACATAATATTTTTGAGTTTATCCATGTTATAGCATGTATAAGTACTTCATTCCTTTTCATTGCCAAATAGTATTCCATTGTGAATATACCATATTTTATTTATCTATTATCAGTTGAGAAACTTTTGTATCATTTCCATTCATTAGCTGTTATGAATATTGCTGCTGTGAACATTTCCTATGCCAGTTTTTATGTGAACATATATTTTCATTTTTTTTTTGTGCACTTACCTAGGTACGGAATTGCTGGGTCATGTGGTAACTCTACCATTTGAGGACCTATCAAACTATTTTCCAAGGTGAATGCACCATTTTACATACCTACCAGAAATATATGAGGGTTCCAATTTATCCACATGCTTGCCAACATTTGTTATATCTATCTTTTTTATGATATCCATTCTTATTGTTGTTGTTAGGTGCCATCAAGTCAAGTCCGACTCATAGTGACCCTATGTACAGCAGAGCAAAACACTTCCCGATTCTGTGCCAGGCAAACAATCTTATTTATATTTAAGCCCATTGTTGCAGACACTGTGTCAATCCATCTGGTGGAGGATTTTCCTCTTTTGCTTTGACCTGCCACTCTCCCAAACATGATATCCTTCTCCAGGGATTGATCTCTCCTGACTACATGTCCGAAATATGTAAGACGCAATCTGGCCATTCTTGCTTCCAAGGAGCACTCTGGTTGCACTTCTTCTAGGACAGATTTGTTGGTTCTTTTGGCAGTACATGGTATATTCAATAGACGTCTCCAGCACCACAGTTCAAAAGCACCATTCATTTTCTGTCTCTCTTGTTCAATGTCCAGCTCTCACAACCATATGATGCCACTGAAAATACCATGACATGAGTCAGACGCACCTTCGTCTTCAATGTGACATCTTTGCTTTTCAATACTCTAAAGCGATCTTTTGCCACAGCTTTACCTAGAGCAATGCGTCTTTTGATTTCTTGACTGCTGCTTCCACGGGTGTTGATTATAGAGCCAAGCAAAGCAAAATCTTGGACAACCTCAATCTTTTCTCCATTTATTGTGAAGTTGCGTGCTGACCCAGTCCTAAGGATTTTTGTTTTGTTGATATTTAGTCGTAACCCATATTGAAGACTATGATCTTTGATCTTCATCAGTAAATGTTTTAAATCCTCTTCACTTTCAGCAAGCAGAGCTGTGTCATCTGCATAACGCAGGTTGTTAATGAGTCTTCCTCCAATCTTGATGCCGCATTCTTCCTCATAAATTCCAGCTTCTTGGATTATTTGCTCCACATATAAATTGAAGAGATAGGGTGAAAGTATACATCCCTGACACATACCTTTCTCAACTTTAAACCACGCAGTGTTTCCTTGTTCTATTCAAACAACTGCCTCCTGGTTCATGTACAGATTTCTCATGAGCACAATTAAGTGTTCTGGTATTCCCATTTTCCAAAGTGTTATCCATAATTTATTATGATCCACACAATCAAATGCCTTTGCATAGTCAATAAAACATAGATAAACATTTTTCTGATATTCTCTGCTTTCAGCTAATATCCACCTGACATCAGCAATGATGTCCCTAGTTCCCTGCCCTCTTCTGAATCCCACTTGATTTTCCGGTAATTCCCTGTCTATATATGCCACAACTCTTCTGGTCTTCTATCATTTGTGTCTAATGCATTAAATCTATTTTTGCGGTGGTCTCTGAACTCAGGTGGGATATACTCAAGGTCCTACTGTGGCTCTCATATACTTGTTCTAATTTTCTTCAGCTTCAGTTTGAACTTGCATATGAGAACTTGGTGGTCTGATCCACAGTCAGCACCTGGTCTTGTTTTGACATTTTGTACAGAGCTTTTCCATCGTCTCTTTCCACATATGTAGTCAATTTTATTCCTATATGTTCCATCTGGTGAAGTCCATGTGTATAGTCTCCGTTTATGATGTTGAAAAAATGTATTTGTAATAAAAAGGTCCTTGGTCTGACAAAATTCTATCATGCAATCTCCAGCTTCGTTTCTGTCACCAAGACCATATTTTCCAACTACTGAGCCTTCTTTCTTTCCAACCTTTGTGTTCCAGTCACCAGGGATTATCAGTATGTCTTGATTGCATGTTTGATCTATTTCAGATTGCAGAAGCTGATAGAAGTCTTCCCTTTCTTCATTTGTGGCCTTAGTGGTGGGTGCATCAATTTGAATAATAGTCATATTAACTGGCCTTCCTTGTAGGCGTATGGATATTATTCTATCATTGACAACATTGTATTTCATGACAGATCTTGAAATGTCTTTTTTGATGATGAATGCAACCCCATTTCTCTTTAGTTTATCATTCCCAGCATAGTAGACCATATGATTGTCTGACTCAAAATGGCCTATGCCGGTCCATTTGAGCTCACTGATGCCTAGAATGTCAATGTTTATGCGCTCCATTTCTCTTTTAACAAAAAATTTCTAATTTTCCTTGATTCATACAATGTACATTCCATGTTCCAATTATTAATGGATGTTTACAGTTGTTTCTCCTCATTTTGAGTCGTGCCACATCAGCAAGTTGATCACCCTGGGGCTTTACTCCATTTATGTCATCACAGTAGACTCTACTTTGAGGAGGCAATTCCTCCCCAGTAGTCTTTTGAGTGCCTTCCAACCTGGGGGGCTCATTTTCTGGCACGATATCTGACAGTGTTTCTTTGCTATTCATAGGGTTTTCAATGGCTAGTTGTTTCGGGAGTGGTTCGCCAGGTCCTACTCCCTAGTCTATCTTAGTCTGGAAGCTCAGCTGAAAACCTGTCCACCATGGATACCCTTGCTCATATCTGAGGTACTAGTGGCAGAGCTCTCAGCCTCATCACAACACACAGCCCCCACAGTGCGGCAAACTGACAGATGTGTGGGAGATATCCATTCTAATATACGTTAAATTGTACTCTAATTGTACTTTGGATTTACATTTCCCTACTGACCAGTTATGTCTAACATCTTTTTGTGTGCTTATTGGACATTTCAACATCTTCCTTGGAGAAATGTCTCTTCAGATTCTTTGCTCATTTTGAATTGAGTTGTCTTTTTACTTTTGAGTAAAGAATTCTTTATATATTCGGGATATAAGATTTCTGTCTGATGTGTCATTTGCAAATATTTTCTCTCACCTGTGAGTCATTTTTTCACTTTAAAATAGTCATTCATTCATTTATTTTACAGTACTTAAGGGTTGAACTCAGGGCTTCATAAATACTTTTGCAAGTGCTCTATCACTGGCCTGCTC
This sequence comes from Pedetes capensis, assembly GCA_007922755.1. NCBI lineage: Eukaryota > Metazoa > Chordata > Mammalia > Rodentia > Pedetidae > Pedetes > Pedetes capensis. The sequence goes on from VMDO01002847.1 coordinate 51,850, forward strand.
CCCCAGCCCATATATTTATTTTTTATTTTGAGTCAGAGTCTCATTGAGTTATACAAGCTGCCTCTGGCCTCAAACTCACATTCCTCCTGGCTCTGCCTCCCAAGTCACTAGGATTATAGGAGTGCACCACCATGCCAGGCCATTTTTTCACTTTCTTAAAGATGTTCTTTACAACCCTTTTTTTTTTTTTAATTTTGGCCAAACTTAACTTATTGTCTCTTTTATCACTTGTGGTTTTTGGTATCTTATCTAAGAAATCATTGCCTGACTCATGATCACAAAATTATATTCCTGTGTTTACCTGTGAGAGGTTGACAGTTTTGTAGCCATTGTTAGGTGCCATTGAGTCATATCTGACTCATAGCAACCCTCTTAGGGTTTTCAATGGCTGATTGTTTCAGGATTGCCTCAGGAGTGGATTGCCACATCCTTCTCCCACGAATAGTTTTAGTTCTTACTTTTTGTTATATAAGCTACTTCAGGTTAATTTTGTGTGTGTGTGGTGTGAGGTGGGGATCCATATTCACTCCTGTGCATGTGTATGTACAGTTTTGTTTGTTAAAAATACTATTCATTTTCCCTGTTCAATTGTCTTACCTCTCTATCAAAGTCAAGTAACTATAAATGTGAGGGTTTATTTCTAGACTTTCAGTTTACTTCCACTGATCTATTTGACAGTTGTATGTCTATACCACATTGTCTTGATTGTCACTTTGTGGTAAATTTTGAAATCAGGAAGTATTGATTTCCTAAGCTCCATTTATCTTTTTCAATATTATTTTTACTATTCTGAGATTTTTGCATTTCCATATACCTTTTAGAATTACATTTTCAATTTCTGCAAACTCTTTCTTTTTAAAAAATATATTTGTACAAACAATGTTATGTCATTATGTATATGTTGTTGTTGTTAGGTACCATCGAGTTGGTGTTCAACTCATACCGACCCTACATATAACAGATGAAACAATATTGTTAGAGCTTCTCTGCTATTTGTAGGGTTTTCAATCGCTGATTGTTTTGGGGAGTGGGTTGCCAGGTCCTTCTCCCAAGCCTATAGCACCCAGTGTTCCCAGGAAGTCTCCCATCCAGGTATTAAGCAGGCCTGGCCCTGCTTAGCTTCCAAAATCTGATGGGATCAGACGTCATAGTGGTATGACTGCAGGTCATGTAATTATATGCATTTCTTTTTTGTCCCATCCATTTAATAAGTTGTATCTCTCAGGTGGTTTAAGTAAATGTCTACCAGAAACAAGAGTTCTGCTCTGTATTTACTTCTTCACATAAGATAACTAGAAAAAGAATGGCCTCCAATGATTACCCTTCACATCACTGGGTTGATTACTTAAGACTTTCTCAACCTTCTTTCCAAATCATTATGAACTATGCAACCTGTTTCTTCTCACTGCTGCCAAGTTCCAATCAGAAGGAACTGCTATTAAAAAGCTAATTTGATTCTTCAGAAAATGACCTCTAAGAAGAGTTATTTTCTTGAAGTATTTTTAGGTGCAAACTAAAAATTCAACCTCCTGAAATAAAACCTAAAAAAAAAAAAAAAATAGCAAGCTGGATGCAGTGGTGCATACATATAATCCGGCAACCCAGGAGGTAGGGCAGATGAAGGAGGATTGCAAGTTTGAGGCCACAGGCAGCCTGCATAACTTAGCAAAACCCTATCTCACAATTAAAATAAAATTAAAAAGATGGGCCTCTGGGAGATCATCTCAGTGGTAAAGCGCTTGCAAAGTATGCACAAGACCCTGGGTTCAACCCTGTACTACCACAAAAATAAATAATAAATATTTTTAAAATAGTCTGTAGAGTAGACAGCTTCACTTATGGAACAGCCCTCTCCAAATCCCATTGCTAGGAGCAGTAGAAACCCTCTCACAGGAGTCGGCACAGAAGGCATGGACTCTCCAGAATGGACCGCTTGCTTCATTACAGTTGAGTGTTATCTCATCCTCACCTTCATCCCCTTCTAGTCTCCTTTTTCATTAAGATGAGGCACCAGATGCTATTCAGGCAAATATTGTGTATCTAAACATATCCCACTCCTTAATATTATTCCTGTACAGGGCTGACAGGCATTCAGCTGATGTTGTCACTATATCAGTTATTAAAATGGTAAAGTATTGCTATACAGTGTGTGCCAAAAGCATGTATGCACATTTTAAGAAAGGAAAAAACTGTATTAAAATTATAATACTCAATAGAAACCAATAACAAGACATGAATACAAGTCATGTTGACTTGTACAATTACAAGAGGTGCTCAAAGTGGTCACCATAGCAGAAGAAGCAGGACTTGCTGTGCAAGGTCTCCCAGACCTTCTCTTGTGTACATCACACACAGTACCAGTATCTCAAACTTATCATGCTTTCCTATTGTTAGGTGTGTTGAAGGTTCTGTTGCATAATCATACCTCCATTATCGTACTTCCACAATGTTCTCAGATTTCAAATACCAATTAAAATAGTCTTGCACTCTTCCTAAAACAGCCATATTTCCGCCATTTTCTTTGTCCTATCTTTTGCATGGTGGTATTAGCATTCATTTGATTAACACTTTGTTTTGAGTGAAGATCATACTGCACATTCAATTCAGCTTTGAAAAGTAATACATAGATAATATCTCTTTAAATATATATATATTTTTTGGAACTCTCAGTATATGTAATTAAAAAAACATTCAATATCAGAGGGGTTGAAGCCTGGTACAGCAGGAACTCTCCAGGCGTTTCTTCTGGATTTCTGTCCTGACTGGTAGCTGCCTATGCTATACTAGTTTGATATTTCGACTACCACCAGTGCACAACCTGTATTCATAGAGTAAACAGGTTAATAAAGTAGTACATTAGTACTCATGAGTAAAGCTTCCCAAGAGAAAAAGCAGTTTTCTAAGAAGAGGCTTCAGGCTGGGATTTAGCTCAGTTGGAAGAGCACTGTGCTGCAGTCTCTGAGGTCCCGAGTTCAATTCCCAGCACCGCAAAAATGGGAGAAGGACCTGGCAATCCACTCCCAAGGCAATCCTAAAAAAATAAAAAACAGTCAGCCATTGAAAACCCTATGAGGGTCGCTATGAGTCGGATATCGACTCGACGGCACCTAACAACAACAACAACAACAAGAGGCTTCAGGTTTCCATATAGTTAGCTCAGTTGGTGGAGCACTGCTTTGTGCTCTCTGTGGCTCTGAGTTCAATACCCAGCACTGCAAAAATGGGAGAAAGATGTGGCAACCCACTCCTGAAGCAATCCAGAAACAATCAGCCATTGAAAATTCTATGAGGGCCTCTGTGAATCAGACCTGACTCAGCAGCACCTAACAACAACAAAAACTTGGATTGGAAAAATGAACATCTTCATTTTCACTGTGTCCTTACTAAAGTTTATATGTTCTTCAAAAATTGATGAAGGCAGCTAAGTGCAATAGTATTTGCAGTACCTGAAACACTGATGCTAAGAGATCAGATATTTTATATCACATTATAGCTGATAAAAGTATCTTGAAATACCAGTTAAATTCATCACTACTTTGAAATTACAGTAATGATTAAAGAAGCCACTATGCCTTACTTGATGAATTAATTGTTGTTGTTGTTAGGTGCCGTCGAGTTGGTATCCGACTCATAGCGACCCTCTGTACAACAGGGAAAACACTATTGTCAGTGCTTCTCTGCTGTTCATAGGGTTTTCAATGGCAGATTGATTTTTGGGAGGGGGTTGCCAGGTCCTTCTCCCAAGCCTACAGCTTCTGGCATTCCCAGGCTGTCTCCCATCCAGGTACTAACCAGGCCTGACCCTGCTTAGCTTCCGAGATCTGACGGGATCAGATGCCATAGGGCTACCGCTGCAGGCTGATGAATTAATATAAAAGCATATATCACTGTATTCCAGATTCATCCAATATTTTATTACTATTTTCACTATAATTGTTTTATTTTGTGCATTTACAAACATTCTGAAAAGGAGGATAAAGTCATCATAAGAAAGCAAAGCAGTTCATGACATAAAAAAGATAAGGAACTCATAGCCCAGATACTGTGAGTGGCTAAAATTGGTCATTATCACTCAGCATTTTAGGGGGCTTTGATTTTAAAGCTGAGCTATATCAAAGGTTCTTTTTTTATTCCCTTTTATTTATAAATGTTGGTGGAGTACAGAGTAATAAGGCTTTTGCTGTTTCCATTATGCAACTGTTATATCACTTTTATCAAAGGTTCTTGATTAAAAAGGAAATATTTCGCAACACTACTATCTAGAGAAATTCACACCAGAGATCAATGTTTATACATACACACAGGTGAATCTAGAATAAAATTGTCAAGGAATGCAAAACTTCATCTGCATGGACTTGGTAGTCTTCTCTGTGGTCTAATTTGACATACTTTCTTACGTAGATAATAGGCTTACTCAAGAAAGTGTAACACAGATCTGTTACGTATGCTTGCATTCCAATTTCTCCCTTCACTTAGAAATTTCAAAGTTCATTATTGATACTTCAGTGTTACACTAAAAAGCATCACAAAAATAGTGTAAATGTGCTAAGTAAGAGTGGTTTTATAATAAATGAACTTTTAATCCTAAAATGTTTTATCATTGAAATTATTCCCAATTTTGCATTAAGTGTGACCATGCAAGGTTCCTTTTACCAGGGCTCTCTGTGTAGGACCTTAGTTACCTTGTTACTTTGACAGTTCCATTGGACCACAGACTTATTTTTGAGGATACAGAAATCCTAAAGTCATTTTTAAATTTCTTGTATTTCAATAATAATTTGAATTTAATGATAATTCATTGAGCTCCAAGAGTAAGGGAAGAAGGGAGCCACTCTCAGGAACACACAAATGGATTTAAAATTCTTAGAGTTTTAACAGATAGAAGTAAGCCCCTGCCCGCTACCTTGCTGACACTGAAGGGGAAAAAAAAATGAAGAGTTGAGTACTATGGAGAAGAGCTAACCAACTCCCTAAAAGGAATATTTTGAGATCCAGTATTAGTGACAGAGAAAAATTTATAGACCTAAACTCCTACTTTCCATGTATATAAATAGCAAATTGGGGGTGGGGTTGGAGGAGTATGTTAGTCTGGCATCTTCCTGCACGCTAAATTCAAAAATGTAAATACATTAGGAAAGGAAAATTTTTTATTTCTCTTTTGGTGTCTATTTATTGTGTGAAGCTAGAGTTGAGCATAACGCACAGGTGGTTTAAAATGCTTCTCTGCCATCTGAGATCTCTGCTTGCCAGGGTATAGACGGGGATGTCACTTTAGGGAATTGGGCTTATTCAGTATGTAAAATGAGGCTGGCATGAGTTCAGAGGTTTTGTCTGTGTCTTCACCCGATCAAGGATGGTTTTGCTTTCTTTTTTTTAACTTCTAAATTTTCATTTTTAAAGTTTTAATCTATAGGTACATAGATGAGAATTACCTGATATTTTCTGTCAAGTGTTGTAAGATTTGTAATACTTAGTATTCATAACATTTCCTTTCAAAATACATAGGCATTATTAGTGTATATCAGAGATTTAAATTTTGGTACTAAAATAATACTCTAATTGACAACAAAGTTACAAAGATTTATCTTTTTGTTTGTATAATGATATATATTAACTTGATGAATGCATTGTACTCACACATTTTGGATTTTGAGATATTGTTTAAAAAACTGGGTTTTATTTTTTCCAAATACATGATGTTTTGTAAGTTTAATTCATGATGTTGTTGTTGTTAGGTGCCGTCGAGTCGGTATCCGACTCATAGCGACCCTCATAGGGTTTTCAATGGCTGTCTGTTTCGGGATTGCCTTGGGAGTGGATTGCCAGGCCTTTCTCCCATTTTTGAGGTGCTGGGAATTGAGGTGCTTGGAAATGGGAATTCTCCCATTTTTGAGATGCTGAGGTGCGGGACCTCAGAGACTGCAGCGCAGCGCTCTAGCAACTGAGCTAAATCCCAGCCCTCTTATTTCATGATAGGTATTTGGAATTAGTTCATAGTATAGATTGTTTTTAAAGGGAAGAACAACATTGGCTTAGAAAAGGAAAGTAATTGCTCAAAATACTGTTAATGTAAATATTATACCAGCATACATAGTAAAATGTGTATTGTCCTCAATCACGAGTAATATGAGAAAATCAACTCTTGGATAAATGACAAAGTAAATAAGCCACAAAGTTTGGGTTTGAGGGGAATAACCAGATAATACCACTTATTGATGAGTGTGTGTGTTAAACAGAATTTTGTGAGCATGTGGGATTAAAATATCTGCTTTTTTGGATCCACTATGTCCCTGTATCTATACTTAATGAAAAGGGCAGTATATGGCAATAAAAGACAGAAATGGTGAAACCTTTATGAACCCTCTAGCAATCAGTCAATATCAGACTTTCTCCAGCTTTAATTACAGGCAAAAGAAAAGACAAAATTAGCATTTTAATATAGAAATATCTTAGGCTTTAGGTGAATTATGATAAATCTAATGTTGCCTAGTGAACCAAAGAGGGGATATTACAACAAACTGTCTCCTTAGGAATATTTGTTTAAATAAAAGCAACAATACTTCATCCTTATCTTTTTTTCTTTTTTCTTTTCTTTTTTTTTTTTTTTTTTTTTTTTTTTTTTTTTTTTTTTTTTTTTTTTTTTTTTTTTTTTTTTTTTTTTTTTTTTTTTTTTTTTTTTTTTTTTTTTTTTTTTTTTTTTTTTTTTTTTTTTTTTTTTTTTTTTTTTTTTTTTGGACAATTATCACTATTTCAAGCTGTTCTTTGTTGCAGGTTTAAAGTACCTTTAGTTAAAAAAAAAATAATCGGCGGTGTTTATTTTCTATAAAACTACAAGAAGAGAAAATTTCTGTTTGCTTGGCACTAACAAGTTAATTATTTTGGGGAGAGTTTTTGCTCTGCAGCTCCAGTTCATTCGTGCCACGGCATCTCTATGCTTGGACGCATTTAGGCTCTCATTTCATTCTCAGAGTATTAAACTAACTCCTCTTCCATGGCTGAGGTTTGCCCACCTGTCTCCCCTAAAACACCTGCAGCATATGTTTGCATAACCCTGTAATGCTTTGCCTTTCGGGTCCTGAGAAATTCCCCCAGAGCTTTTTGCTTATAAACAGCTGAGCAATTCGTTTTTCTAATGATGGTTGCTTTTCCCCCAGCATTGAGGCAATAACATATTCACTAAAATAAGGGTCTCATTTTTCATCAAAGAGAAACATTCAACATATTTTTACAGTGCTGTTTCTCCTTTTGAGCCTTATTTTTCCCCTTTTCTAATCTGATATGCTATAAAAATTAAGGGTTGGTAGTAGAATATTAGGAGAAAGAAAACTATGTAATTCATTTGTCAAATATTTTCTTCTTGCCAGATACACATTATACGGCAAATGTGAAGTTTTTTCTATCAAGTACTGCAGGAACTTTATCAGTTTAATTTGATATAAAAATCATGACCAATAAGCTATAAAAATGATAATTGGACATATTGCAGGAAATTACTTAGATTATTATAATCTCATATGCTAGCAATCAAATACTGCATTAATAGCATAGTATGATTTTACACCTTTTATAAAATTTGTAAACATATATGCTTCTATTCAGAGACAAAAGACAGACATTCTTTTCATAAGCAGGATCCAGTATACACGATATATTTTCCTAAATATGTTTTCTGCTATAAAAAATTATATAATGTTTGACAGAATCTGTCCTATATGTGATTATCAGCAGCATAAAACCCCTTTCTCTATTTGATTTTGTGGGTTTTGGGCTGACAGACTGTCATATCTGCTTCTAACTCAAGCAAGGTCTGCTTCTCAGTGCTCAGTAATATCAGAGTATATTTATAGCTCCCATTTTATTGACTTTTTAATCAAGTGTGTGACACTGTGCTGTGCACTTAATTTTCATTGTGTATTTAATCTTTGCTACTATTTTGTGGCCCCCATGAGTCTGTCAGCTTATCATGCTTTGGGGGCTTGTGTGTTAGCTGTGATGCTGAAAGCTATACCCCCAGTGTTTCAGATACCAGCAGGGCCACCCATGGTGGACAGGTTTCAGCTGAGCTTCCAGAACAGGAAAGACTAGGGAGAAGGACCCAGCAACCTACTTCCAAAATAAGTGGTGGTGGTGTTAGGTGCCATCAGGTCAGTCTGACTCATAGGGACCCTCAAAGGGTTTTCAATGGATGGTTGTTTCAGGATTGTTGTGATAGTGAATTGCTACATCTTTCTCCTGCCCTGAAATAATTAGCCATTGAAAACTCTATGAATAACAAAGAAGCACTGTCAAATATAGTGCTGGAGAATGAACCCCTCATGATGGAAGGCATTCAGGAAACGGTTGGAGAAGAGTTGCCTCCTCAAAATAAAGATGACCTTAATGACAGGAATGGAGTAAAGCTCCAGGGATCTGCATTTGCTGGTGTGGCATGACTCAAAATGAGAAGAAATACAGTGGCTGCAACAGTGGGCTCAAACATAAAAAGATCATGTACATGGCACAGTGTATGGTAGTTTTTCATTCTGTTGTACATAGGGTCACTATGAGTCATTCCCAACTCCAGGGCACCTAACAACAACACTGTTTTGTGGATGATGCAACTAGTTGTAGGAATGCATGTAACTCTTCAGGGTTGTTCAGCTGACAATGGGTAGAGCAAGAGTCTGGGTACAAGCCTCACTGACTCCTGATCCCTTGCCCACCTTTCAAGCACTCTGTGCCTCTAAAACAGATGAATGATGTTATATCTACTCTGGTGCTTTTTTTCCTGAACATATAATGTGATCTCGGTGTTACCTCCTACTGGTGTATTAACAGTTTTGGACTGGCAGCACTGGAATTGCTTTTCCTTTGCTGTTTTCAGTTCTACATGTGTATATAAATAACCAACCCTTTGAAAGATCCTGTGTTGTTCAAAGAAAGTGAGTACTTTAGATTCTTCCTTCTGGAGTCTTTATATGATGATTCTGAAGAAGATATCTTCAAGTTAGCCACAAGTGTTAAGGAATCAGTCCAGAAAATACTGTTTATGATGACCTTTTTTGCATGAGTTTGATTTCATGCAAGGTCAGAACAAGGAAATTTGTCATGTATCATCTTATAGTTTACTGTACTTCATGCAGCATCTTGTAGTTAGTTACTCTTAGTACGAATTGGCATTTAAATATATATTTGTGGTACTAGGGGTTAAGCCTAGGACCTTGCACATACTTTGCAAGTGCTCTACCATTGAGCTACACCCCTAGCTCATTTTTTATTTTTTGTTTTGAGTCAGGATCTTGCTAAGTTATGGAGGCTGCCTCTGGCCTTGAATGTACAATCCTCTGGCTTCACCTCCATGGTTGCTGGGCTTACAGTCATGTTCTACCACACCCAGCTGCATATTTTTATACTACCATAATAATGGGAGTTTTAACTTTAAATATTATTGAAATGTTGTTGTAAGGGGTAGGGTAGGTGGGGGACATAGAGGCTACAAACTGATCTATAGATTCCCATGGTAGAGAGGAATTGTTTACTATTAAAAATCATACTCATTCGGAAACAGAGTGTTTGTCTTGCCAGAAATTACTATCGTATAGTAAAGACCTCAGAAGTGAAGGTTAAATATAACTGCAAGAAAGTAGGTAAATTTCAATTTTATATCTTACATCAGTTGCGATCGTTAAGCACTATTTGGGTCCAGCATGGTGGTGCCTGCCTGTAATCTCAGCACTCACGATGTTGAGGCAGGAGAATCAAGAGTTTGCAGCAGTCCTAGCCTACATAGCAAGACCCAGCCTCAGAAAAACAAAACCATAAAAAAAACAAGTCATATTTGGAAATGATTTGTGATTATGCTAAAATAACAAGCATTTCAGAAAGTCAGAAGCACACTGCATGGAGTTTGGTTTGGTTTGATTTTCCATGTAGTTCTCACTAGGATCTTTTTTCCTACCACTGTTAATTTTACACAATACCTAGCAACAACAACAAATTAATTTTGCTTGTGTAAGACACCTTGTCCACAGACTTTAGATGACTCCCAAAAGTTCAGCCTGTCCATGCAGTGGGTAGGGTTTTCAGTATTCTTTTATTAGCATAAAAAAGATGCTAAAGAGAAAGCTTTAAAAAGCACTCCCACAACTTTAACACAGAAGAATCGAATGAATCTGTGGGAAATTTTCTGAAATCTTGTACAAATCATTTTTCTGGCCCACACTAGTTGGTCTAGGAAGTCTGGTACAGATTATCTACATGTCTGTGTATTTATGTTTTAGAAATAGCATCATCTTCTCAACAGAAAGCCCTTTTGAATAATTTTCAACAATAGCTCCGATTTTCTTAATATTTCATATGCAGCACTTCAACAACATAATGATAAACCCATGTGGACTGAAATTTGGGTCCAGCATCTTTCTGTTTTTGCATCTTTCTGTATAATGATATAGACTAACCAAGTCATAGAATATAATTGATATTCTTTTATACACAGACCGATATGAATTCAGTAAGATAGAATTACCTTTTTGCTGTCTTTCTTCCAATGGAAAATGCACCAAAAACCACTTTTTAAAAAAATGTACATTGGTTCAGAGATACTTATACTACTCAAATACTGATTCTGTGAAAATGGATTTAAAAAGGCATGGTACTAAAGATGCCAACATGTTCTGCACAGTGAGAAATTACAGCTGTCATGGGGTCTGGGTTTCCTCACATACAGGATTTTACATATGAGGAATTCTAGTGACTTATATTTTAGAGGAGAAGAACTATTATATTTCTATAAAGTTTTATTTGGAAAAAATCTGTAAAATGAGAAAAGCAAGTATCTCTTTATTTTTAAAATGTTTCAACTGCATAAAGTGAGAATTTTGTTCATTTCTAATCTCATCACCCTAAGCAAAGGAATGTTTTCATTTTGGCAAATAGTCCCAGTTGTCTATCCATTTATCTATATGTGTATTCTTAATGATTTTAGCCTGTTGTTTAGTTTTAATTTGTTTTTTTTCTGTGTGTGAGAAAGTATTCCAAAATATCATGACTTTTTTAAACCGTATTCAAGAAAGCTAAAACTAATAACTAATTAAAAAGAAAAGAATTATAGACAAATTTAAGATAGCAGTAGTGAATCATTTACTTTATTTATTTATTTTCAGTACTAGGGGCTGCATGGTTGAACCCAGTGTCTCCCACATGCTAGGCAATTGCTCCACCAGGGAGCTACACCCCTAGTCTCTCTCTCCCCTCCTCTCTCTCCTGCTCTCCCACGACCCCCTTCCCTCCCTCACTCACTCTCTCCCTTCCCTCCCCCCTTTCTTTCTTTCTCTCTGGACAGAATGAAGGCAAGTTGTACCTCTGGCCTCAAAATCAGGATCCTCCTGTCTCTGCCTTTCAAGTTACTGGGATGAAAGGTGTGTGCCAGTCAGTAGTGAATCTTAATGTATAAAAGAAACCATACTTTTCTGTGTTCATGTATGTATGTTAATTTTTACAGCTATGCAGTGGTTTACAGATATGTCAGACGTATAGTTCAGTGCTGCCCAATACAGTAGCCACAAGCTACATATGCCATTCTGCATTTGAAATGTGTCTACTCCAAATTGAGATGTGCTATAGGTGTAAAAAGTACAGACTGGATTTCTAAGATTTTACAAAAGAAAGAATGTAAAGTAGCTCATTAATAAAATTTTATATTGATTAAATGTTAAAATTTTTGATATACTTAAAGTATTACATTTAATTTCCCTTTCCTTTTATTTTTTTCATATGGCTACTTGTTGTTGTTGTTGTTGTTAGGTGCCATCGAGTCGAGTCCGACTCATAGCGACCCTATGTACAGCAGATCGAAACACTTGCCGATTCTGTGCCAGGCAAACAATCTTATTTATGTTTAAGCCCATTGTTGCAGACACTGTGTCAGTCCATCTGGTGGAGGGTTTTCCTCTTTTGCGTTGACCTGATATGGCTACTAGAAAACCTTAAATTACAGATGAAGCTTGCATTTGTGACCCACATTATAGTTCTGTTGGACACTGCTGGTCTAGATTATTTTTATATCTCTGTATTTATGCTTTAGAAATAGCATCAGCAAAAATCTCTATTGAATAGCTTTCTAGAGTAGCTCTGACTTCATTTTCTTAATATTTCATAAGCTCTTTTTCAGCGTCAACATCATCTTTTAATTCTTTTTGTTGTTTCCAGTGCAGTGATACTTTAAACTGCGTCCCCTTTGATACCAGTAGATCTCCTAGGAATTTAAATAGGTCTCATTGAAAGCAATACTTGAGCCTCGTTCATATGTTCAAGTCAGATCATTATTCCTAATAATAGCTTTAAGTGCTTAGATAGATCAGCACTTCATGTCTTAAATTGCTTGTCATTTCTTCATAAAGATATTTCAAGAAACTGGTCCATGGGATACCTTCTTTCATTATTTTCTTGTGAAAAGTAACATAATCCTTTATTAGTTTGTTGGAAATCAAAGAAGGAAAGCCTTTATACTAACAGAAACAAAATATATTTCCAGGTACTGAGAATAAAGAGCAGAATTAGTCATGAGTGATAATCCTGAGGAAGTTAATTTTTAAAATAAATCATGAATGGATTGTCAGTCTGACAGTGGCTTTAACCTCTATTTTATTTTCCCATTATACTTGGGTCCAGGTTGTCATCAGCTACCATGAGGAAACCTATGTCTTTCCTAGAGATAGAAGTTGCACTGTTAGACTTAATAGTATGGTAGTCATGGAAGCATCAGTTATCTTCATCAAGGCAATTCAGATTTGATTATTATAGAGCTGTGTTGAATACCAAACCAGTGGAGTAGTAGCTAGAGCTAAATCAAGGGATTGTCATTTTTGTCAGATGATTAGGGCTGGCTTGGAAGAGATATGAAAGGGTTGAGCTGTGTAAATATTCTCTTTTCAGCAGAAAAAAGAAAAGGTCCATCATGGTTATTAAGATGCATCTTGTAAGCTTGATGAATTCCAAACTATTTAACCTTAGCAATTATATTCCCTTCTCTCCCCCATGCCTGCATGCAAGTATATAATGCTTTCAGATTATGTACCCAAGGATTGATATCTAAGCATATTGATAATTTTCTGTTAAGATAAAATATAGCCTGTGTCTAAATAGATCTCTCAAAGTACAGTGTATGCTCTGGTTCCAAGACTTACCTAAATTATTGTTACCTAAATTATATGCTCAGTTAAACATTAGGACACATTTATTTATAAGTTTTAAAACTTGTTTATGGAAAATGTATGTAATTTAACATTTTGGAGATTATTATATTCATTTAACTTTTATTGTATTGTTTTATAGAGTGTAATTTTTGTATGCTTATAGAGGCTGGATACATTTAAGTAATTAATACGGTTAAACAGTAGCCACACATATAGATAAACACACCTAACCTAATGATTCAAGGACATTTCTACAGTATTATAAATAATATTAAATGCCAGAAAAGACAGTGCTATTGCTGCTTTTATGAAAATGCACCTTGTTCAGTTTAATAGTTATCCTGCTAATATTTCTACTACCTAAAATATTTTGGGCACTTACTGAACTCACAAATAATAATAGATGACATGGAAATTCCTAACTTCAAAGGAATTGCTGAATTCTGAAATAACACTCATTTTTGGGAGAAGGACTCAGTGCACCATCTACTGGACATATTTAACATTCCAGTCGTCAAAAACTAATAGAGATTTTTACTCTTTCTCCAAAATGTGACTTTCTGAACACTGTGTCTCTCAGCCCTTCCTGATAGTTAATACTTGTGTTACATTTCATGTAATCTCTCAATTTTGTTGTAATTTTATCTCATATTTTTGAAAGTCACTGTAAAGTGAACAAAGTCATCGGTAATGGCAGGAATAAATCTATTGGAAATATGAAAAGTTAAAGTAAAACAATTTCAGCTGTAATCAAGACCTAAATAATAAGAGCAATATCCAAGCATACCAATGATTAAACTTCATAATTATATATATATATATTCTTTTATGAAGGAATATAAATATCATTTCTGTGCTTTAATGTGTTAATGAATAATTAAAACAGCATTATACATTTTAATTTATTTATTTTTTATTCAGAGAAATCCAAGGCCAGTGACTTACCAGTTCCATCCCAATTTAGATTACTACAAAGCACGGGGAGCAGACCTTATGAATAAAAGCCGGTGAGTCCCCTTTTTCTGATGATAGTTAGAAATCACAAACAGGTCATCATTTTCTGATGACACATACAGGTCATCAGAAAATTTTGCATATTTGCCAAAAATCATTTTCCAGATATTAATATATCAGTGGCTAATGTGCATAATGAATCTTATTTAAATAAGTTGTTCTTAAAGCATAAAATATATATTGGAGGAATGGAATATAGCTTGGTGATAGAGTGCTTGCCTGGGAAATGGTATATTTTAATGGAAGTGGTAAGATGAAAAATTAAATAAATGTAAGAGCGCTTTTTACGATTTGAAGTTGGACAATTTCAGTTTTCTAACACTAATTGTTGTTGTTAGGCTGAGTAAATTGTGCTTCATTGGTATAATATCATTCTAGATCCTTACTGTTGACTGAAAAGAGGCAGTTCTATATTTTTAAATTATTTTGGTAACAAAATTAAAACTGGGTTTCCAAACTGCCTTTAGTACTACACAATAAGCTTATGAATGCATCTTATACATGCATTTGTGATTGCATACATAGAAATTTTAAGGGTCACTGCAGGAATAAAAAAAATTAAAATCTTGCTTTTTAAAGAAATTAACTTTGGCATAAAGTGTTGATGAACAGTTTTGTTCTTTCCTACTTACTATACTCAGGTGTTGGGAGAAGGACCTGGCAACCCCCTCCCAAAAATCAATCTGCCATTGAAAACCCTATGAACAGCAGAGAAGCACTGACAATAGTGTTTCCCCTGTTGTACAGAGGGTCGCTATGAGTCGGATGCCGACTCGATGGCACCTAACAACAACAACATACTCAGATGTCTTAAAAGTTAAGTTGTCAAACCGCAACTGCTTCAAATTAGAATGTAATTTCAAAGTTTACTCTGAAAGATTAAAATGTTAAAGTTGTCCAAATTTTCTTCTTTAAACATTTTGTCTGTGTGCTAGCTCTTCTTCAGTAGAATTCCAACAGCCTGACTGTACATTTACAGGAATGTACATGTACAGTGTGTTCTGCTCCTAGAGAGTTGAAATGTCTTACCACATAGGCATTCATAGTCTTAAGAGGTGAAAAGAAATTTACAACAAAGTGGCTACATGCTAAACTTTGAATCCTATTGTTATAACAATGAAAGCTGTGTGTTATAAAATTATCCAGCTTTGATTAAAATTTGCATGTCCTGTAATTTGATGTACTCTGTAATTATGCGACCAGTTCCACAGCCCATGAGACTTCTCTGAAGTTCTGTTCTATTTGTTTAGCAAGTATTTATTGAGGGTCAGACTGACTATTTTAGTCACTATTGACACCCAGTGGACAAATCCCATTCAACCCTGGCCTTCAGGAGTCTTACAGCCGTTCAGTGTATCACCTCCTCTTGATGTGTGAAGTATTTAGTTTTGGTGTGTTTAAAAGGACAAAGCATTTTAGGTTCTTTTGTTACACAAGATCTTTCTAGCTTGAGTCCCTTCTCCCCCATCCCCACCACATTAATTTTCATGAAATAGACAAAGAAATTTCAATTTACAACAGATTACATCATAACATCTCCACTTAAACCCTCCCAAAGGTTTCCTGTTGCCATTGGTCATCCAAGTCTTCTTCTTGTGGCCCTTTCCTGTCTTTTCTCCTTTCCTTTTGTTTTGTTTTGTTTTGTTTGTTTGTTGGCAGTACAGGGGGTTGAACCCTGGGCCTCATACATGATAGTCAAGTGTTCTACTACTGAGCTGCACCCCCAGGCCCTTTTCCAATTTTTATTTTTTGAGCCAAAATCTCACTAAGCTGTGCAGGCTGCCTTTGGCTTTGAACTTGCGATCCTCCTGCCTCTGCATCCCAAGTCTCTGGGATTATATAAGGCATGTGTTATGATACCTAACCTTCCCTGTCTTTTTTATTTATCTCCTCGCCTCCTCTTTTCTCCACTCCTATGCCACAGCCACATTGCCCCCCTCTGTTTCTTGCCCTTGTTTGAGGCCTTTGCACTTAAGTCTTCCCTGCTACTGGAGGCAAGAGTTAAGTGCAAACCTTCCACCATTCCTTCCTTTGCCTCCTCCTGATGTCACTCACCCCAGCACCACCTCAGAGAAGACAGTCTTCACTGCAGTTCACAATCCCATTGTCGTCCTAGCATTCATCACTAAATGAAGTTACATCATCCATTTGTGTATGTTTCATGTTATCCCAACTTTCCCAGTGAAATCTAAGCCAGTTGAAATCAAGTAGGTCATCGTAGTCAACATTTCATGGCACCTAGCAATGTTTGTATAGGGAAAATAGTCAATATTCATTGTATATATTTTCTTTGTATTTTTAACATTTTCCCCCAAGAGGAAGTAGACTGTAGACTTTCCTTTCTTCCCTGCATGTTTTCATTTTCTTCTATTTAACCTACTCTCCCTGCATTTTTCTTCCGCAAAATGTAGGTTCTAGTTTACATGTTTCCTCCTAAGCACATTGAGATTCTTATACAAAGTATCATTTGATGATTGGAAGGAAGATTTGTCATCATCTCTTGGAATTTCAAAGCTTGAAATTGAGCCAAATGAGATATAGTTTATGACACAGAATATATCATAGGCCAGTGAGAAAGTAAAGAGTTAATAGATGGCATTAGGGAAATTGGCAAATCTTTGAAAAATAATCAACTTACATAACCTTACCACACATCAAAATAAATTCCTGAGTGCACTCAAACAGAAATAAAATACAAGTGCCTGTCCAACAGTGACTTACAGACTTTTTGGCCTTAAAAGTAATGGAGGAAATTATAAAAGAAATAACTGGTGGGTTGTACTGTACAACAAATATTTTTAAGTAGGTATGTCAAAAATAAAATAACCTGAATCAAAAGACAAAGCAAAAATTAAAACATTTTAGTGGATATAACTGACAAAGTGTAAACTCAATAATGTATAAAGAACACATGCGGCTCAGTAAGAAGCACAAGCTGCTGTCTTAGTGACTGTTCCATCTCATGCTGTGCCATGTTGGACACTCCCCTTCCTCTAAATGCTGAAAAACTGCCTGGCCTTGCTTCTTCTGTATCTGTACGCATTCCCTAGAGGACCTCAGCCCAGTTCATGGCTTTACATACTGTCTGTGATTGAGGTTCCTTAATTTATATCTTCAATTTTACTCATTCCCTTGAACTCTAGATTCATATATCCTACTACTTGCTCATTCCTCTTTGATGTCCAATGTGCAATCTAAAATAGTACATTTCAAATTGAGCTTTTGGTTTTACCTCCACACCCATAGTACTTTGCTATACTGCTATACCAACTCATATCATGGCTCCCCTCACTGTTTGTCCCCTCACTAGTCTCCCTGCTTCCTATCTTCTTTATAGACCTCTCCACCCAGCAGCCAGAGTAATGTAAGTCAGATTATATCCCCCCACTGCGCAGACCCCTCTAACAGCTTTCCAAAACACTTAGGCCAGAATCCAGCAAGACCTTTTCTGTGTCCTGTAAGGCATACACGCTGCATGCTCTAGCCTCCTACTTTCTCTCCAGCCTCAATTGCTACCACTACTCTCTCTGCTTGTTCACTAGACTATAGCTCTATGGCCTGCTTTCTCCTCCTCAGTTGTAGAAACATAGTCCCACTTAGGAGGTTTGTACTTTTACCCGGGACAGGAGTGTTCCCACACAGGAGTCATGTGGTGCACACACACTGCTTAATCCCTGGTCACTTACCACCTCCTCAGACAGGCTCACTCAGACTACTCTGCCCCAATAGTGAGTCTTTACTGTCTGTCTCTACAGTGTTACTGTTTTAATTTTCGTATTTCTCATACCTCTTCTCACTACTTGAAATGGTATGTTAAGCTATTTATTTATTTATTTAGTAAGTTAGAGAATTTTTTTTTTCACTTGTGGCACTAAAGATAAACTCCCCATTTGTCCTCCTAACTATACTGCAGCACCTAAAATTGTTCCTGAAATACAACAGGCACTAAGTGAAAGAAAAATTACAAATAAATATTTAAAAGATGGTTCATAGTTATAATTAGTCAAAGAAATGAAAATTAAAACAGCAGTAGAGTACCACTTTCACATTTCATGTTTATAAACTAAAAATCCATATTGAAGGGCATGGATCCCCTTACCAGCTGAGGGAGTATACATTGTAACAAATTTGACAATCTGGCAGATTTCTTGCACCTCTGTATGTAGCCCTTATAACCACAATATTAATCCCTTGTTCATCATGGTCCACTCCTTCACCTGTGATCCGAAGCCATTATAGCTGTGAGCCATTGGTAATATTCCCATTTAGCTATGTAAAGTCTAAGATGCTGGTACCTTCAGACAAAATTGGCCTTGCCACTACTTTCTTAGCTGTTTGGAGGCTATTAAAGTGTTGGTACATTGGGGCTATCACTGAGTAACAAAAGAAGTGGGGATCATTCAGAGGGGATATATATAATATGGGGGAAAACCCCAGAAGTGATGAGGAGACAGAGGTTAGTCAAGAAACAAGTAGGCACCTGGAGGGCAGGAGTCTGTTACCTGCTACATCGGTAGAAATGGACTTCTATGTGTTGCAGATCCAAATAAGGAATGAGGATGCAAAGATGTCATGTGATTTCTTGGATAAGAATATCTCTAAAAATCAAGAAGCCTGATTTCTCTTTTCTGCTTTACCATGGATTGCTATAATTAAGTCTTTAAAAGCAAGTGGCTAGGTATTTTAGTGGTAGATTTTTCCATTACATGTATGGATAATACTCACTGTGCTCTGATTTCACTGACTTGCACATTTCTTTTTAAAAATGGTAATTGACATTTTCTGATTTGTTCAACTTTTGAGCTCAGAATGACAGCTTAGCACTCAAATCTTGTTGCAGTTTTGTCCTTAAATAACCAGAAATTGCTGCTGAACAAATGTATATTTAAATTATGACCAATCTTCAGAAAGACCCATCTAATTTACTTAAGAATCTATGACTATTGAAATCTTAATTGAATAAAACAGAATTTCTTAGTTTTAAAGACTACATTCTCCTATATTGAGTAGAATCACATATTTTCTCTATTCCAGAACATTCATGGATTTTCTATTTTGGAAACCGATACAATTTTTCAGATTGTCCACTTCTTTCCTCCTGTGCAGAAGTAATAAAGTACACAGTAGTTGACCTGCCAGTAGTGCCTCAAGAGAGCACTGTCACTGATCTAGTGCTGCCTTTTTACAGGCAGCATAACTATGGGTCTTTTAACTTGCTTAAACAATTTCATGGGACTGGGGTAAGCTCAGTTGGTACAGTGCTGCTCTGCACTATCTGAGGCCCTGGGTTCGATCCCTAGCACCACAAAAGCAGGAGAAGGACCAGGAAACCTGCTCTTGAAACCATTCTGAAATAGCCAGTGAAGACCCTATGAAAAGCTGAGAACCACTGGCATAGTGCAGGGGATGGCACAGTGTCGGGGAATGTTTCATTCTGTTGCTATGAGTCTTTTCACTATACCTCTTCAATCTCAATGCTGAGCAAAATAATCAAAGAAGCTGGACTTTATGAAGAAGAACATGGCATCTTGATTCAAGGAAGACTCATTAACAACCTGCATTATGCAGGTGACACAACTTTATGTGCTGAAAATAAAGAGGATTTGAAACATTTACTGATGAATATCAAAGAACATGGCCTTCATTATGGATTGCACCTCAACATCAGCAAAACAAAAATCCTTTCAACTGGGTCAGTACACGGCTTCATGATAAATGGAGAAAAAATTAAGGTTGTCAAGGTTGTCCAAGATTTTGCCTTACTTGGTTCTACAGTCAACACCTGTGGAAGCAACAGTCACAAAATCAAAAGATGCATTGCACTGGGAAAAGTTGTTGCAAAAGACCTGTTAAAAGTGCTGATAAGTAAGGATGTCACATTGAAGACAAAGGTGCTCTTGACTCATACCATGGTATTTTCAGTTGTACCATCTTGCTTGTGAAAGCTAGATGTTGAATAATGGAGACCGGAGAAGAATTGATGTTTTTGAATTATAGTCCTGGAGATGAACATTGATTATACCATGGACTGCAAAAAGAACCAACAAATCTATCCTACAAGTGCAACCAGAGTGCTCCTTAGAGTGCTCCTTGGAAGTAAGGATGGTTAAACCGCATCTGACATTTTGGACATAGAGTCATGAGGGACCAATCCGTGAAGAAGGACATCAGGTGTGGGAGAGTGGCAGGTCATTGAAAAGGAAGACCCTCAACTAGATGGATTGACACAGTGTCTGCAACAATGGGCTTAAACATAAAAAAGATTGTATGCCTGTCACAGAATTGGGGAGTGTTTTGTTCTGTTGTATATAGGGTCACCTTGTGTTGGACCCAACTCGAGCACCTAACAACAACAAATAATTTCTCATCACCAAACTTATGTATTTCATTTGATTAAATTAGGTAATAAAGATGGAATAAACCAATCTTAGTTCTCTGATCTCTCACTCAACAGATCAGCAGTAGCGTTCTGTATGCTTACCTACCTAGCTTTCCTCTGCCCCATAAGAGCTTCATTTAAATAGCTTAACTTTGTTGTTAAGCTTCATTTAAATAGCTTAACTTTGTTGTCTGATGATGAAAGATTCATTTTTTGCAGGAGAATCCTCTTTAAAACATCCCTTGTTGGGACCACTGCATGGGAATGAAGAGGAAGCCAAATTCCAAGGAAGGGGCACCCTGCATTCCTCAGTTAGACTCCATACATCTACTGAGTAATGGCATCTATTCTTACCCAAGAATGTGTAGTGGCTAATAACTCCCCATCTCTCCTTGAAATCAAGAATTGACTCCATTTATGAGCATTCCTCTCAGGGCCTGTCCTAACAGAATGTCCTGAAAACAGGCAGGTTCCCAGGAAACATTCTTTCAACGATTGCAGTCTTATGCTAGAATAGGAGCTCTGCGAGGGCAACAACCACATCTGTCTTTTTCACTGCTTTTTTCTCAGTCCCAGTCATGGAGAAAAAAATCAGAAAGTTGTGAAATGAATCAGTGCTTTTTACCTTCAATTGTACAGTGACTCATATGCTTGAGAATGGTATCTTGATACCTGGGCCATTGATATCTGGGCCTTAAAATCTTCATATTTTCAGGGTCTAGCTCAGTACCTGTACTGTTTATAGAGGTAAATATTTAGCTTAATGACTGGACAAATAAGTACACTTTTAAAACCTAAAAGGTATTATAAGTACAATCTCCATTTTACATAATCAAGATTTTTTAAATTAGGCTTTATTGTACTTACTTGCATTGTTCAGAAATGTTTTATTACTAAACTGTAGTAAATAAACAATATTCCAGGCTGGGCATGATGGCACACACTTGTAACCCCAGCACTCAGGAGGCTGAGACAGGAGCATTGAGAGTTTAGGGTCATCCATCCTAGGCTATAGAGCAAGACCCAGTCTCATTAAAAAAAGAAGAAAGAGGGTGGTTAGGAGGAAAAGGAAGAGGAGGAGGGAAAGAAATAATATGTTAATAATGTTCCCCAAACCACAAAGCCTAGGAGCCTATGATTATTGGTATTAGTAGTTAATTGCCTAATCAAAATTACAAGGGACATACACTGATGGATATGTAAATGTAATTTTGTGATATTTTTTATGTTCAAATATCTAAGCATTTGAGCTACAGACACATCTGCATCTGAAGTGCTTGTTCTGTTCTATCAAAGAGTTGTTAACTCTTAACCAATTTAGGTGAAATGATAACACTATTTCCTCTCTAGTCCGTAGTAAATAGATTTTTTCTTTTAAAAAAAGGTATAATTTGCATATAATATACGAACTTTAAATACTTCAGAGCAGCAGTCTCCAACCTTTCTGGCATCAGAGACTTAACTTTGTGAAAGACATTCTTTCCATGGACCAGCTTGATGGTTTCAGGATGATTCAAGCAATGGACAGTGGCTATAAATACAAATAAAGCTTTGCTCGCTCAGCCAGCCACTCATCTCTTGCTGTGTAGCCTAGTTCCTAGCCCTTCCAGGGATTGGAGACCTTTGTTTTAAAGTATTGGGTAGCATTCTATTATATGATTATACTACAGTTTGTTTATCTGACCTCTTGTTGATGGATGTCAAGTTATTCCAGATTTGAGGTACTGTTGTGAACATTCTATAGAGATGAACATTGGGGTACTTCCATAAACATTCTGTAGAGATGCTGTATCTTGATGCTGTTTGTTGTCATCTGTGACATACGCTTTTCTTTCTCTTGGATAAGCACTTATAAATTAAATTGTTCTATCGGATAGACACATATCTAACATTATAAGAAACTACCAAATTGTATTGCAGAGTAATATACCTTTTGCCACTCACATCAGGAGTATATGAGGGTTCTAATTGCTCCATAGCCTTGCTAACATTAGCTATTGTCAGTCTTTTTTAATTTCTTTATTTTAGTTGGTGTGAAATGGCATCTCATCATGGTTTAATTTGCATTTTCCTAGTGATTAATGATATTGAGCATCTTGCCACAGCAAGTCAATGATTTATCTTCTTATTTTGTGAAGTATCTAAGTATTTTGCTTATTTTTAAACAGGTTATCTTTTTCTTGACTGAGAGGAATTCTTTATATATTCTGGATAGGAATGTTTGTCAGATATACATATTATAGATATCAGTCCCCAGAGTACAACCTACCTATTCATTTTCTTTTGGTGAACAGAAAAAATTATTTTGATAAGGTTTATTTTGTAAGTTTTCTTCCCCTAGTGGCATGTGTTTCCTATTTAAGAAATCTTTTTTCTACCCTTGGTCTCTATTGTGAGGGATCCCCAAGACCACCAATCAGGTTCCATGATTTATTGAAACTTACAGAATGTAGGGAAACTGTTATACTCATGGTTACAGTATGCTGTAGCAGAAGGATATAGATTAAAATCAGGAGGGGAAAAAAGGTTGGAGTCTATGAAAAAACAAGTGCAAGTTTCCAGTTGCCCTTCCAGTAGAGGACTTAATTCTCCTGGCAATAGTGTGTGACAGCACATGCAAAGTGCTGCCCACTGGGAAGCTCACCCAGCCTTTAGTGTCCACCCAGGTGTTTAGTCATGTAAGCATGGACTGCCCATGTGACTGACCTTAGCTACTGAGTCTGTGTCCCTCCAGAGGTCAAATTGATGCAATGTGTTTTGGGGCCCAGGTGAACAAAAACATATTCACCATAAATTCCATTGTTACCAAAAACTATTTGGTGTGGCCCAAGGGCTAGGTATTCACAGACACTCTTAATAGGTGGAAAAGTAAGAATTATCTTTCAGGAGTTAGTCAGAGGTCAGTCCTGAACACATTTGGAAAGTGCAGGATTTGGCCACCTCAAGACTACTGAGATAACTCACAGATACGGTTTTCTTCTGACTGTTATATGGTACTAGCATTTATGTTTAAATCTGTGATCCACTCTAAATTAATTTTTGCATGTGGAGTCAGGTAAATGTTGAGGTTCATGGCTGGGTATAGTGGCACGCCTGTGATCCCAGAAACTTGGCGGGTGAAGGCAGGAAGATTGCAAATTTAAGGTCAAAGGCAGCCTGTATAACTTAGTGAGACCTGAACTCAAAATTTAAAAATATTAAAAATGGGCTGGAAGTGTAGCCCAGTGGTAGAGCACTAGCAAAGCATGCGTGAAGCCTTGGGTTCAATTCCCAAGTACTGAAAAAAGAAAAAAAAGTTGAGGTTTCTCTTTTTCTGTATAGATATCCCACTGTTCAGTATCATTTGTTCAAAAGTCTTTCCTTTCCCTGTTGATTTAAATTGGATTCTTAATTGAAAATCAATGGGTATTAATCCATTTCTGGATTGTCTGTTCTTTCTCTAATAACACACTTGCTTAATTACATACTTTTTTTTTAGCAAATCTTAATTGTAGGTAGGCTAAGTCCTCCAAGGGCTGGGGTTTGGGCTCAGTTGGTAGAATGCCTCTTTGAGCTCTGTGAGGCCCTGGATTTCATCCCCAGCACCACAAAAATGGGAGAAGCACATGGCAATCCACTCTTGAAGCAATCCCAAAACAATCAGCCATTGAAAATTCTATGAGAGTCACTATGAGTCAGAGCCGACTCAGTGGTACCTACAACAGCAAGTCCTTCAACTTTGTTCTTTTTCATTATTTTGACTATCCTAGGTGCTTTATACTTTCAGATAAATTATATAATCAATTTGTCAATTTTTACAAAAATCATTGGGATTTTGATTGGAATTGCATTGAATCTATGGATCAATTAAGATATTAATCGATATCTTAACATTATTGAACTACTGAATTCATGAACATGGACTATCTCTTTATTTAGCTGTATCTTCAACTTCCCAGCAGTTTTGTGGCTTGTAGTGTAGAAGTTGTGTGTGTGCATGTGTGTGTGTGTGTGTGTGTATTTCTTTTTTTTTTAATAAGAGAAAATAAATTCTTCTGTTTTTCTACAATTAGCTGGTCCTTCTTATACTTGCATTTTTAAAATGTGACTCTTTCTTTTTGTGAGCTAACCTTTTTTTTGTCACTTTTTTTAACTGGAAATTTTTAATGTACAACTTAATGTTTAATTCTGACATGCATTTCATTGTGACATTTCCATATATGCGTTTCATTGTACATTGCAAAAATAACTTCCCCCTTACCCTCTTGTACACCTCCTCCCCCTTTTCCCTCCCCCTCACCAAAGGCCTCTCTTCTATATCGCATGTTTTTTGTGGGATTATTTTTCTATATACCCTTGCATCCAAATTATGCTTAAGGTCCAAACTTTTTTCTGTAGTGGTCCATCGTTTTACATTGTCAGTAGTATTACATGAATAATCTAGGGCTTTTTTGAGACAGGGTCTCTGTTTGTAGGCTGGGCTGGCCTCAAACTCACAACTCTCCTTCCTCTGATTCCCAAGTGCTGGAATTAAAGTTTTACACCACCACACCCTACTCCCACATTTCTTTATATTTTATTGACTTCCATATGCCTCCCTTAAAGCCCTAACAGTTAATTCCTGATAAATGTTTAAATGTGCTGTTCTTAAGGGTTTTTTTACTTGTGAGGACATATAGAGAAGAAATGAAGAGGAGAAAACTCCCCAATAAGCAAACATGTCAGAAATATGTCCTCTTCCATTCTGATGTGTTCTCTTAGGCTAGAAAATCTCTGACTCACCAAAGACTTGGTTAGTGTGAACCATAGTTATTTATTGAAATGGTTCATATTTCTCAGATATCTAAGGGCAGAAAATAAATCAGTTGAAGACTCCACTCAAGAAATAGAAATCTCAATAGTGTTATAGCTGGATCATATGGTAGATCTGTGTTTATTTTTTTAAGATTCCTCCATATTGATTCCAAAGTGATTGGACTAATTTACACCTCCACCACTGGTGTAAGAGTGTTCCCTTTTCTCCACAACCTTGCCAGCATTTGTTGTTATTTGTTTTATTGATTTTGACCCAGCTATAACACTATTGGGAATTTACCCAAAGGGAGATATCATCATACCACAGAGACACCTACATCTCCATGTTCAATGCAGCACTTTTCACAATAGCAAGTATATGGAACCAACCAAAGTGCCCATCAACAGAAGAATGGATTTAAAAAACTATGGTACATATACACAATGGAATACTACTCAACAATCAAAAAAATGAAATAATGCCATTTGCAGCAAAATGGATGGAATTGGAGAAAATTTTTTAAGTGAATGAACACAAGCTCAGAAAGAGAAATACCACATGTTCTCACTTATATGTGGGAGATGAATCAAAATTATAAGAAGGAAAAAATCCTATGCGCAGGTCAGAACATAATAAAAAAAATTAAAAAAAAAAAAAAAGCTAAAGTCAACCTAGCGGAGAAGGGACAATTTGGAGAACGCAAAAGGAGGGAGAGATTGAGCAAAAGGAGGAAATCCTGGAGAGGAGGAACAAGGAGGAATGAGGAATGGGGGAGGGGGTGACCTCAGGGTGAACAGCTCAACTTTAATAGTCCTGGAAATAATTATAATAATACCAATTATAATAACACCAATAACACCAATAATGATAATAACACCTGGAAATAATTATAATAACACCAATAATAACACCAATATAATAACACCAAAGAATGGTTAATAATATAGATGGGCTAGAAAACTCATGTACTAGTACTGACAATGTAAAAAGAAAGTTCACTACAGAAAAATTTCTGATCTTAAACATAATTGGAACCCAAGGATATATAGAAAAATATTACCATAAAAAGGCAAGCAAATGGAAGAGAAGTCTTTGGTCGGAGGGTGGGACAGGGGAGGAAGTGCACAAGAGGGTAAGGGGGAACTTATCTGTGTAATATACAATAAAATGCATATATGGAAATGTCACAATGAAATGCATGTCAGCATAAATCACATTAATGTGTACGTTAAAAATTTCCAATAAAAAAAGAAATCTCAATATTTATTCCTATAGATATGTCTTGAGAAGTTTAATGATTTTACATACTATGATGAATGCATACTTACTTATTGTTTATTGTTAATTTAAATGATATTATAAATTATATTAAAATCCAATTAGCCTTCTTTACCAAACCAACACATTAATATTGGAGAATTTGATTGTTAAATTTGAATTTGTATTAATCCATGCATCCTTGCTATATATGTAATGTGTAATTGTAAAAAAAAATTTTTTTAATTCTAACATTTTTGCATGAGTTTTTATCTTCATTAAATTTTTTCTGCCTAGTATATTTCTCATGGTAGCCTGTATTTTAAATTTAGATTCTTTTACTCTAATATACTGGATTTCTTTTCATCCTTTGGTCTGAAATTCAATTAGCATCCAGCACACCTCTAATCCTATTACTTGGGGGGCTAAAGCAAGAGGGTCATGAGTTCAGGGGCAGCCTGGGCAGCATAGCCAGATACCATCTCAAAAATTGTTTAAAAAATACAAGAAAGAAAGAAAGAAATCCAATTAACACATGTTCTCTTTAAGTCACAAAATTATAGAATTTTCTAACTTATATGGACTTAAAATATCACAAAATTCATCTCCTTTGTTTTAGGGAGAAGGAAACTTAAGTACTGACAGAGTAACTCTTCTCTTCTGTGGTTACATAGCTCATTAGCAGAGATTACAATTGAACATGGATTAGCAAGCAGATCTGTGAACCAAGCCTAAAATATGTCATCACCCAGATCCCTTAATGGTTGATGAACATTGAGCAGTAACAACTAAGCATGCATTATCCTCCATTATGTCCACAGGTACTGACATTACTTTTACAAAATCTAGCAGACCTCAAACACTATTAGATAAGAAGTTCGAATGACTTGTTTTTAGTGAACTATACTGGCAAGCTCTAATATAGTATATCCAGTTTCATGTAATTAGTAAAAATAGTTATATAATCCAGCTTATTTTCTAATTTGGGGGTTTTTACAATCCTTTTGAAAAACCAGAATTAAATTAAAAAAATTTTTTTTAAAATTCCATTTTCTCACTTCCATTCTTCTGATATTTCAGTTTTTATCCAGTAAAAAATAAGAGGTAATATATTTAAACAACCCTAACCATCTAAAATTTCAAATGGACCTAAATAACAATCATGCCAATAGACTATTAAGAAAATGGAGGATAAACTTTTATTCCTGTGCTCTAATTAAATGCAAATATATAGCTTTAAATAAGTTTATTAGAAAGGAGAGAGGATTTCATGTAATCTCATTTGTTATTTCTTGGTGCCATTTCCTGGGCAACTGGAGTTTCATTAAAAAATATTTTCCTATAGCTATGTGTTGGACATGCTTCCTGTCTTTTCTTCCGGTAGTTTTAAGTTCTCCAGTTTTAGGTTGAGGTATTTTATCCATTTTTAACTGACTGTCATGCAAATTGAGAGATAATAGTTCTATTTTCAGTTTCTACAAATGGAAAGCCAATTTTCCCAGCTCCAGTTGTTGAAGAGGCTATCTTTTCTCCATTGAATGTTCTTAGCCCCTTTGTCAAAAATCAGGTGACTCTAGTTGCACTGCCTGTAGCCATATCCCTGTGGAATCCTATCCCGTCAGATCTCGGAAGCTAAGCAGGGCCGGGCCTGGTTAGTACCTAGATGGGAGACCACCTGGAACTATGCTTCCACATGAATTTTAAGATTATGTTTTCTATTTCCGCAAAGTAAAGTCTGTCATTGAAATTTTAATGGAGATTGAATGAAATCTATAAATTGTTTTTGGTTATATAGCCATCTTTACAATATTAATTCTCCTGATCTATGAGCAAGGGAGTTCCTTCCATCTTCTCGTATCCTCTGTGATTTCCTTCCTTAATGTTTTGAAATTTTCCTTGTAGAGAGCTTCAGGGTCTTTGGTTAGATTGATACCTGAAAATTGAAATTTTTGGTAGGCTATTGTAAATGGGATTGTTGCCCTCTTTCCTTCTTTTCCTGTTCACTATTGGTGTAAAGAAAGTCTACTAATTTTTGAGTATTAATTTTGCATCCTGCCACTTGGCTGAAGGAGTTAATTAGGTCTAAGAGTTTTTCTAGAGAAATCTTTGGGATCCTTTAGGCAAAGGATCATGTTATCCACAAATACAGATAATTTGGCCTCTTCTTTGCCTGTCTGTATCCCTTTTATTTATTTCTCTTGCCTGCTTGCTCTGGCTAGGACTTTTTTGAAAATCATCTTTATTGCAAAGGAAACAATCAACAAAGTTAAGAGAGATCTCACAGAATGGGAACCTTTGTATCCTACATATCTGACAGAGGACTAATTTCAGGGATATACAGAGAACTTAAAAACACAGATACCAAGATAACAAATAACTCAGTACATAAGTGGACAAAGGAAATGAACAGGCAGTTCTGAAAGGAAGAAGTTTGAAGGGCCAAGAAACACATGAAAAAATGCTCAATATCCCTAACCATTAAGGAAATGCAAATCAAAACAACATTGAGATTCCATCTCACTCCAGTAAGAATGGCCAAGTTCAACAGAACAAATAGTAACAAATGCTGGAGAGGATGCAGAGAAAAGGAACCCTTTTACACTGCTGGTAGGATAGTAAATTAGTTCAACCACTTTGGAAATCAATATGGAGATACCTTAGAAAACTAAGAATAAAACTGGTATACGACCCAGCTATAGCACTCCTGGGAATGCGCCCAAGGAAGATAAGTCATCATACCACAAGGACACCTGCAGTTCCATATTTAATGGAACACTCTTCACAGTGGCAAAGGTATGGAACCAACCAAGACGTCCATCAACAGAAGAATGGATAAACAAAATTGTAAGATATATACACAATGGAATATTATTCATAACACTGAAAACGAATGAGATAATGTGATTTGCAACAAAATGGATGGAACTGGATAATATCATCCTAAGTAAACAAACCCAACCCAAAAAGAAATACAATATATTCTCATATCTGGGAGCTAAATCTGACTTAAAGGAAGAAAAAAAACCATATATACATAGATATATGAAAATGAACAATCAAGCTTATCTGAGAAGGGAAAATAAAAGCAGAATTGAAATAATGGGAGAGACTAGAAGGGAAAGCAAAGGTTGTGGAAGGGTGGCTGAGGAGGGAAAATAATGCAAAAGGATAAAGGGGGAGAGGATATATACCTCAAATTATATGATGTAACTATGTAAATACATGGTAAAAATAGGGGAATATACCCCATAATAGCGTACAGTTTTACTGCATATTCATCAAAAGGTTCCATAAGTTATGTACATTGATAAAAGTGTAACCAAAAGTGATATTACAGTTGCACTATGGAAATAGCAAAAGTCTGATTACTCTGTACCTCACCAACATTAACAAAGGGGGGAAAAGAAACAAAATCAAAGATAAAAACTTGTATTAAAAAGTGAAAGAAGAGCCAGGTGCAGTGGCACACGCCTGTAATCCCAGAGGCTTGGGAGGCGGAGGCAGGAGGATCGCAAGTTCAAGACCAGAAGCAGTCTGTGTAATTTAGCAAAACACTGTCTCAAAAAGTAAAAAAAAAAATGGGCTGAGGGTGCAGCTCAGTGGTCCAGCACTTGCAGAGCATCCAAGTGTGCGGCCCTGGGTTCAATCCCCAGTACCAAAAAAAAAAAAAAAAAAGTGAAAGAAGAGAGAATGAAGAATGAGTAAGTGAATGTGAGTGAGTGAATAAATGAACAAACCAAGCATTCAACTTTGGAAAACAAAAGGAAAGAAATAAAGTATGCATTAGAATATAGAGAAAAAACTCTTTGAAATAAATTGAAAAGTGATTCTTTGGCCAAAATATAGGCAGATATCTATAAAGTGTATTATAGAAAGTAAAATAACAAATTGTTGTTGTTGTTGTTGGGTGTCATCGATTCGGTATCCGACTCATAGAGACCCCTCACAGGGTTTTCAATGGCTGACCGTTTCGGGATTGCCTTGGGAGTGGATTGCCAGGCCCTTCTCCCATTTTTGTGGTGCTGGAAATTGAACTCAGGACCTCAGATACTGCAGCGCAGCGCTCTACCAACTGAGCTAAATCCCAGCCCAAAATAACAAATACTAAGTACATAATATTGTACCTAAAAAATAAATCTGTATGTAGAAAGGAAGTAAACGAGGATTGGATCAAGATTTGCATACCAAGAAAAGAAAGGTTATGAAGAGTTTTTATAAAAGTGGTAATGTTTTTTTTCGAAAGCTCGAGGAAGATTTTAGAAGTTGAATGAAAACCAGTCATGACTCTGGACATGAAGGAGCTACTGGTGATCCTAGAGCTCTTTTAGAGGGTAACAGTCAGAAAGCCTGGCTGGGAGGAATCAAGGGAGTTGGAAGGGGTGAGGAAGAGGCATCCAGAGTTAGCCATTTTTGGAGTTTCAGAAACTGAAACAAGGGAGCCCAACCATGAAGGCAGGTCAGAGTTGGGTTATCATATAGATGTTTTGAAGAGATTCTTGATCATCAGGAAATGCCCCTTTTGCTACTGATTTAGCCTGGTAAGTGAGTTGGTGCCAAAACTTATGTTTTTGGCACATTTTTAAAACAATTTCTCTATGTGGTCCTATTTTTAATAACAAGTAGACACTAGTAATGAAAGACTTCCATTACACAGAATTGGTTACTCTTTATATTTGATATTCAATGTCTTGTTAGCTCTAAATTCCTCTCGCTTTTTATTTCAACATAACACACTACATTCCATCTTTAATCCAATCCCTGCTGTCCATCAGATCTCTGACAACTGCATTAATTTTCATATGACTTAGTAGCACACATCACAGCCACTAATGCTGGTGGAAGCTGTTTAGTATTTCATGTGAAGAATACTTACTACTCATATTTTAGATCTAAAACTAGAAGATTTTGGCATGAAAACTGCCTGAGAAAACAAATAAGGCATGCTTTCCCTAGAAGTACATAATTTACAAGTGTTTTATCTTGAAAATACAGTCACCGTCATGCATTGTTTTCAGTAGAAAATATACTTGTAGAAGCTCTGAGTAGTGGATGAAAGAGGAAAGTGGTTACAAACAACCACAAAACAATGTTCAACACAGAGAAATGGTACCCATCTTCTTTTGAAAGCTATTCAAATGAAAAATTGCTTGGTATGAGCTTGATCTATGTTTTTCATGATTATTAGTAGTGAAGATGCATTAACCATATTCTCTTGATAATATTCTAGCTGATTCTTAGTACTTTCATCAACATATATATTTTACAACTGGCAATATGGGAATCTGACTAGTATATTTTTTGTTCATAAAAAAGGATAACAACATTCTAACTTCTTCATATCTGTGAATTATGAATCTTGATTTGCAAACAAGCAAAACTAAAACACAACCAAATGTCAATATCATGATGACTCTTCTTTCTACTATCACTCACAAGAAATGGGAATGCATGCAGGCTACTGAGTGGAACATAATGCCAGAGGTGAATGCCTTGTTAATCCAAGAATTTATAAATTCTTTTCATTTCATTGATTCTTTTTTCCAATAAACATGTATTGAGAACTTTATCTGTTGCTGACTATAGTGTCTGCAAATTCAGAATGCTCAGAAGCATCTAAGAACTGGAAAGTAAATGATTCGTAGTACTATATACCCTTATCTACTAGGAAACATTATTACTAATAATTTTTGGAAGGACATTAAATAGCTAAAATTTTAAAAGATCAAACAATGCAAAAGGAACTATTTTATTATTTGCACACTCTTTGAATTATAAATTAATAGATCTTTTATAAGGCAGAATTTCAGGTTTTAAATTTGATTTATCCTTTCTCCAAAGCAATGTAAGCCCTCTAGTACCTAGCCCACACCATTAACTAGTACCATTAGAGAAACCTTTATAGAAGGAGAAGCAAAGTGTTGTTTCCTTTTTATTGTAGAACTATGGATTGGTTCTGTTTTAAAGTGATATGTAGTAATGCCACACATGTAGCTATCATATGAAAAGTAAAATTACTATTTAATTGTGGCCAGGTATATCTGAGAGAAGGAAATGATAAAAAAAATTTAAGTTAACTAAAATCAAATAGGAGGATCTTTTGCACTTTTTATGAAAAGAGATTAAGTTTCTGTTAATGATTTGGGTGGTAAAAATACAAACCTTGGTATTGTGATTGAGTTCAGTTATCTCCTACAACTAAGACAATATGTCGTCCTAACTGGTCTTCAAGATAATAGCCCTAAGACATACTACAAGACTATGATTCATCTAGGAAATGGCTGTTTGTTTAACAAATATGTATTTGGCATTCTCTGGTTACCAGACACTAAAACACAGGTGTTAGCAAACCAGGGAAACTAAGAAAGAAAGGGTATGAGACAGAAGTCTGGGAGTGGGTAGGCAGTTGATAGATGCTGGGTGGCAGAGTAAAACAAGAGTGGACTTTTGGGTCCTCAATGCAGAAATCACTGGTGGCCTCAAATAGTTTTAGGGTAATAGCAAACGTACAGGCCACAACTAGAGCTTATTGGCCCAAAGACTGAAGAAGCAGAAATAGGATGTAAAGACACCTTGAAAAAATGTGAGTATGGAAAGAAATGGGATAGTAACTGGATAGGAATGAGGGATCAAAGGAGAAGTTCGAAGGCACCCACACACCTCACCATGGTTGTATGCTAATGGGAGTGATACAGTAGAGAGGGAGAAAAATGACAATGCATGTGAGGGGGCTTCAGGAGTAACAATCTTGAAAGATGAGAGGAGGTAGGATTCCCCACCCCAGTGGAGAGGCTGGTCATGAGTAGGAGTGAGGATTTTCTTCTACTGTGACAAGGGAAATGGTTTTACCTATGAGTAGATGTAGCTACCATTTAACACATATTTTAAAGCACCTACAGTCTGTCAGTTTGCTGCACTGTAGGGGCTTACATGTTGTGATGAGGCTCAAAGCTATGCCACCCATATCTCAGATACCAGCAGGGTCATCCATGGCGGACAGGTTTCAGCTGAGCTTCCAGACTAAGACAGACTATGGAGTAGGACCTGGAGAACCACTCACGAAATAAGTAGCCATTGAAAACCCTATGAATAGCAAAGAAACACTTAGATATCATGCTGGAAAATGAGCCCCTGAGGTAGGAAAGCACTCAAAAGACTACTGGAGAAGAGTTGCCTCCTCAAAGTAGAGTCTACCTTGATGACAGACGTGGAATAAAGCCCCTGGGACCTTCATTTGCTGATGTAGCACAACTCAAAATGAGGAAAAACAACTGTAAACATCCATTAATAATTGGAACATGGAATGTACATAGTATGAATCTAGGTAAATTAGAAATCATTAAAAAAGAAATGGAGCTCATAAACATTGACATTCTAGGCAGGCGTCAGTGAACTAAAATGGACCAGCATTGGCCATTTTTAGTCAGATAACTATATGATCAACTATGCTGGGAATGACAAACTAAAGAGAAATGGGGTTGGATGCATTTATCATCAAAAAAGATATCTCAAACTCTGTCCTGAAATACAATGCTATCAATGATAGAATAATATCCATACGCCTACAAGGAAGGCCAGTTAATATGACTGTTATTCACATTTATGTACCTACCACTAAGGCCACAAATGAAGATAGGGAAGTGTTCTACCAGCTTCTGCAATCTGACATACATCAAACATGCAATCAGGACATACTGATAATTACTGGTGACTAGAATGCAAAAGTTGGAAACGAAGAAGGCGCAATAGTTGGAAAATATGACCTTGGTGACAGAAACCATGCTGGAGATTACATGATAGAATTGTGTCAGATGAATGACCTTTTCATAGCAAATACATTTTTTCACCAATGTAGACAGTGACTGTACACATGGACTTCCCCAGATGGAACATACTGGGGCCAAATTGATTACATTTATGGAAAGAAACAATGGAAAAGCTCCATATCAAATGTTAGAACAAGACCAGGTGCTGATTGTGGATCAGATCATCAACTTCCCATATGCAAGTTCAAATTGAAACTGAAGAAAATTAGAAGTGTACAAGAGCCAAGGTACGATCTTGATTGTATCCCACCTGAGTTCAGAGACCATCTCAAGAACAGATTTAATGCATTAGACATAAATGATAGAAGACCAGATAGGTTGTGGTATGACATGAAGATATCATTTATGAAGGAAACAAAAGGTTATGGAAAAGACAAGACAAATTACATGTCAAAAGAGACTCTGGAACTTGCCATTGTATGTCCAGCCACTGAAACAAAAGGAAGACATGATGAAGTTAAAGAACTAAACAGAAGATTTCAAAGGGCAGCTCGAGAAGACATAAACAAATATAATGAAATGTGCAAAGGGCCAGAGGCAGAAAACCAAAAGGGAAGAACACGCTCTATATTTCTCAAGCTTAAGGAAGTGAAAAAAAAGTTCAAGCCTCCAGTGGCAATAATGAAAGACTCTATAGGGAAAATATTAAACTATGTAGGAAACATCAAAAGAAGATGGAAGGAATACACAGAGTCACTGTACAAAAAAGAATTGGTATACGACCAACCATAGCAAGAAGTTGAATATGAGGAGGAACCAATGGTATTGATGGATGAAGTGGAAGCTGCCTTGAAGGAATTGGAGAAACACAAGGCTCCAGGGATTGGTGGAATGCCAATAGAGATTTCAACAAACAGATGCTGCTCTGGAGGTGCTAACATGTTTATGCCAACGGATTTGGAAAACAGCTACCAGGCCAGCTGACTGGAAGAGATCCATATTTGTGCCTATTCCCAAAAAAGGGGATCCAATTGAATGTAGAAATTATGGAACAATATCATTAGTACCACACACAAGCAAAATTTTACAAAAGATCATTCAAAAGTGACTGCAGCAGTATGTAGATGGGGAACTGCCAAAAAATCAAGCCAGATTCAGAATAGGGCAGGGAACCAGGGACATCATTGATGATGTCAGGTGAATATTAGCTGAAAGCAGAGAATACCAGAAGATGTCTATGTTTTATTGACTGCACAAAGGCATTTGACTGTGTGGCTCATAACAAATTATGGATAACACTTGGAAAAATGGGAATACTAGAGAACCTAATTGTACTCATGAGGAATCTGTACATGAACCAGGAGGCAGTTGTTCAAATAGAATAAAGAAACACTGCCTGATTTAAAGTTGAGAAAGGTATGCATCAGGACTGTATTTTTGTTGTTGTTGTTGTTAGGTGCTGTTGAGTCAGTATCCGACTCATAGCAACCCTCATAGGGTTTTCCATGGCTGACCGTTTCGGGATTGCCTTGGGAGTGGATTGCCAGGTCCTTCTCCCATTTTTGTGGTGCTGGGAATTGAACTCGGGACCTCAGAGACTGCCGTGCAGCGCTCTACCAACTGAGCTAAATTCCAGCCCCAGGACTGTATACTTTCATCATATCTCTTCAATTTATATGCTCAGCAAATAATCCAAGAAGCTGGACTTTATGAGGAAGAATGCAGCATCAGGATTGGAGGAAGACTCATTAACAACCTGCGTTATGCAGATGACACAACTCTGCTTGCTGAAAGTGAAGAGGATTTAAAACATTTACTGATGAAGATCAAGGAACATAACCTTCGGTATGGAATATGAGTAAACATCAACAAAACAAAAATCCTTACAACTGGGTCAATATGCAACTTCACAATAAATGGAGAAAAGATTGAGGTCATCCATAATTTTACTTTACTTGGTTCTACAATCAACACACGTGGAAGCAACAGTCAAGAAATCAAAAGATACATTGCTTTGGGAAAAGCTGTGACAAAAGATCTCTTTAGAGTATTGAAAATAAAAATGTCACATTGAACTCAAAGGTGCACCCAACTCATGCCATGGTATTTTCAGTTGCATCATATGGTTTTGAAACCTGGGCATTGATCAAGGGAGACAGGAGAAGAATTGATGTTTTTGAATTATGGTGTTGGAGACAATTATTGAATATACCATGAATTTCCAAAAGAACCAACAGATCTGTCATAGAAAAAGTGCAACCAGACTGCTCCTTGGAAACAAGGATGGCTAGACTGCGTCTTACATATATTTTGGACATGTAGTCAGGAGGGACCAATCCCTGGAGAAAGACATGTTTGGGAGAGTGGCAGGTCAACAAAAAGGAAAACCCACCACCAGATGGATTGACAGTGTCTGCAACAATAGGCTTAAACACAAATAAGATCATGTGCCTGGCACAGAATCAGGGAGTGTTTCGTTCCTCTGTACATAGGGTTGCTATGAGTTGGATTCAACTTGGCAGCACCTAACAACAACAACAGTGTGCTAGTCATGCATTGGTACTATAGCAGTGTTAACAAAAGACGAAAATCCTTCCTCTCATGAAACTACTTTGGAATGGAGATGTGAAGAAGTAGGCAAATGATAACAAAATATGTAAAATATATAGCATGTCAGATGATGAAAAGTGCTATCAAGAAAAATAAACCAGGGAAGTTGGGTGGGGAGATACGGAGTGCTAGGGCAAGGAGTGGGGATGGATTGCAATTTTAATGAACAGGGCTCTTGACATAATTTTTATGAATTTACTTTGTGACTCTCAGAAACACTACATTCAAAATTGGATTAAATGTGGCCTACCACTGATGTATGGGGGAAGGATGTGGCAGTCCACTCCCAAGGCAATCCCAAAACAGTCAGCCATTGAAAACCCCTATGAGGGTCGCCATGAGTCAGACGCAACTCCACGGCACCTGACAACAACCACTTATGTGCCAGGGCTCATGGAAGATCTACTCTCAGCCTCATTTCAAAGGTGCCCCCTTCTGTTACCACCCTAGGATTTGCCAAGCCCTGTACATCTCCCTTTTAGTCCACATAACAGACTTTAAACACACATTTATGTGATTTTTGATTGGTATGTTATAGTTTGGATATGAAGTATTTCCCCCAAAGTATGCATATTTTGAACACTTGACCTCCACTTGGATCCATCCATTGAGAGGTGGCTGGATTGTGAGTGATCCTGACTAATCAATGTATTAATTCCTTGTGGATTCATAATACGACAGCATTACTGGGTGGTGGTGGAAAATGGGAGGTGGGGCCTCATTGCAGGACATAGATCACTGGATGTATGGCATTTAAGGGTCTATCTTGCCCTGGCCTCTCCTGTCTTGGTCTCTCTACTTCCTGGCTGTGAGCAGCTCTGCTCTGTCATAAGCTCCCTGCCATCATATTCTGCCTCATCTCAGACCCAAAGCAATGGAGCCAGCTGACTATGGACTGAAACCTCTGAAACCAATAGCAAAAATAAATCTCTCCCCTAAAGTTGCTTATGTCAGGTATTTTGTCACAGTGATAAAGTCTGACTAACATAGTATCTTTTTTCTCTACTAGACTAGAATTTACAGGAGCTTTCCTATGTCTATTTTGGGCAGTTGTATCCTCAGAACCTAGCACAGTGTTGGCACATATGATGTGTTATTTATGGAATGAGTGAATGAATGAAAAGTAAGACTTCTTTAAGCCATGTTTTAAGAATCTCATTATTATTCCATATTCTCTTTAAGTTTTCACTTCTTCCTTTATGTAGCAGCTATACTAGAGCTGATGGGAGAAGGACGTGGCAACCCACTCCCAAGGCAATCCCGAAACAATCTGCCATTGAAAACCCTATGAGGGTCGCTATGAGTCGAACATGACACGACTCAACGGCACCTAACTAACATACTAGAGCTGACCTAGTAAATGGCCCTTTTCAAGGCAGAACAAGATGTGTTTTTATACCAATGAAGTATGTGAAATAGATGTGCTCTAAACATTGTCTCTCCACTTCATTTTTTGCTTGTCTGGTTTTTGTTTTACAGGACCAATGTCAGAGGTGCTCCCCTGAATATAAATAAGGTTTCTAACAGCCTGATAAACTTTGGAAGGAAGTTGATTTCCCCCTCAATGGCCCCAGGCAGTGCTGGTGGCCCCATACCTGGGGGCAGCAGTGGGAGCTCTCCTGCTGTGATCCCCGCCAGGACTTCCACAGAAGCCCCAAGGCAGCATTTACAGCAGCAGCAGCAGCAGCAACAGCAACAGCAGCAGCGACTGATGAAATCCGAAAGCATGCCAGTGCAGTTGAGCAAAGGTAGGAAACAATACTATTATATTCAAAGAACACACAGGATAGCCTGGGATTCCTCATTTGCCTGTGAGGAACCACCCCCA
This sequence comes from Pedetes capensis, assembly GCA_007922755.1. NCBI lineage: Eukaryota > Metazoa > Chordata > Mammalia > Rodentia > Pedetidae > Pedetes > Pedetes capensis. The sequence continues at coordinate 90,647 of VMDO01002847.1, forward strand.
GATACAGAAATTTCTGAAACCTTAATTTTAAAAAACCTATCATGTGTGGTTCCTTGTAAGTAAGGTATTTTTTAACATTTATATCCTGGTATAGTTGCATTTTTATCCTATGGATGCCCATACTGAATGATAGTATGAACTGTCACAACACAGAACTTCGGATCACTGGACAGTGTTCCCTACTAACTTAGTAAGATAATGCCTCTGAGAGAGGAATGTTGTCCTTCAGAGGAGAATCTGAAATGGGCAGATCGGACACCATAGGCTTTAGTAGTCATAGCGTTCAGCAATATGCTGAAGTGGTTTGGGAGGAAGCATGGCATTAGCCTTGTGGTCTTTCATCTAACTCCTTTACCTCTAAGGAATATTAACTAGTCTCTTAAAGAGAAAAAGAGAGAGAGAGAGAAAGCTGAACAAAATCTCAGGCAGCCAAAATGAAGTGTTTGAGTCCATGCACTCAAAGTTAGCACCATGGAGTATAAGAACCGAGATCTGGGAGGCCCTCCAGCCCCAATCTCTGTTGTGCTGAGGGAGGCCGTGCTCCTGGTAGCACTCCTGCGGCTGGCACTCAGCTAAGCCCAGTTCTGTTTCAGAGTCTTCTCAGTGCATCCCCCACCCCCACCCCACGTACTGTGCCTGTGTGTGAGCCCTTCAGGTTCTTACTTAGAACCTTCCACCTCTTTCCAAAGAAACATAACATTAGGTCTCCCTGTTTGTAGCAGATTAGAAATAGCTACATTTATTGTTAGTGGTGAGGTTCTGCTAACTATACTATAAAGGCAAGAGATAGTAGCATAATGGCAGAAAAATATACAAAGGGCAATCCTAAGACCTTACAAAGCATAGCAGTTTGGGGCTATTCAGTGACCCAAGCCTCACTCACATCTGGAAGGGATCCCTTTCTTACATCAGTGTTCAGTACTTAGTGTTGACAATAGCAATGGAAATATTTTCAGTAAGAAGCCTTTCAATTGTGTTCCATATACTCTGCTTAAGGGCATGATATCCAAAAATATTACAATTTTTACATATTGACATCTAAATTAGACTGAAGGTAAGGGCACCTTATTCCCCAATGATGCAAATTAATGAGTATTATGCCGTAAGGAGCAAGTATGTGCAAACGTTTACATACATAAATGCATGTCTGTATTCCTCTATTGCTTATATCATGTTATCTCTCCTTTCTATATTTCTTGGCCGGTATGAAATATCAGGCTTTATGTACTTGGTATTTAAATTTGTATTAAAATATTCAATTTGCCATATATGAAAATATCTCACTTAAAATTACATTCTTTTCCTTTTAATGTTGAGCTGTCACACATGATTTAAAGAAAAGGAGATTTCAAATCACTAACATGTTGAAAATGTATTTTAATGCCAGGAGACATGCCCACTTCCAGAATGGAAATGAATGTTATTTTATATATTTCTTAATTGTACTGTTTTATTGTTCTAAACAAATTTCAATATTGCTTTGATAACAAGCTTTAGTCAGTTGTAATTCTAACTGATGGCAGGCAAATGAGTCAGAGAATCTCTTAATGCTGTAGCTTAAATTTTCTGAGGAACCAAGCCAAATGACTATAGAAACATAAAGTTGTATCTCTGAGGAAAAGTCAAGTATTAATATCACCATAAGTGAGAAAGGAAGTGTATGGAGATGAAACAATTGATGAAAACTACGTCCCCAGTTATAAGGAGACAGCAGAGCACTTAAGCAAAGTATTTGGAACATGAGTATCACTGGGGTATTTTGTAACCGATCTCTGTCCTGAAAGAAACGGGCCTTGTTTTGTAACTCATATATTTTTATTTCTGGCTTCTTGTGTCAATCTACCAAAAAAACCTTGTTTACATGTTAAATATTCTTGATAATACTCCTTCTTACATAAAGGTTTTAATAAAATAAAGAGCAATAATAATAGTTTGTAGAGGTAGAAATCAGTGTATGTTTTGTGCTTCCTTCTGTTCATCTGCTGATGAACCTAAGCAACACTGGAAGCTCTGTTTCTTCACCCTGACGCAGGAAGTCTGGAATGATCCCTAGGGAGTCTCCCACCTCTAAAAATCTATGGTTCTTTTGGTGAAAATATAATTATTAACTCTGCAATGAAGAATACTTCTCTAATACTGGTTCTTGATGCTGGTATTTCCCACAAGTATTTTCCCATGCTGCCTCTCTGACAGATGTCAAATCTGGTACCCGAGATGCCTGGCACCTGAGATCAGTGAATACAACCACATCTCCGGAGGCTCACGTTGGCTATGGCTTCTAACTATCTTGAACAGAATCGTCTACTTAGTGCCTTTGAGAAAAAATAATATAATAGCCTTTTGAGTGTACTCTGAAAAATTTGAAGGTTGTTTTGGAAAAAAATGATTGTTTATGAAGATGAAAATGCTTATGGCTTTCATAGGTTGCAGTTCTTTATACTTATAAGGTGGGTGGTGTGTTTGTAGCCCCAGTTCATGTAGGTGTTGCTTGAAATACATTGTGCAGTTTGCGTGTTTGTTGGGGTAGGATAATGAGGAAAGAAGAGTCAGCCCAGCTGTTCCCCAGAATATTCTTGGTGATATTTATATTAAAATGAGTTTTCAGTCTGTACATATGCACTAAGAGATGATCTGGGGTCGGCAGAGTAAAATGAATAGCAGACATAGAATTGGTGAATTCAGAGTTAAGTGTATTTTGAAAATTCAGGCTCTGACCATTTCCACTAGAAGCTATTTATCACTTGTTTGAGATATATTCCTATTTATAGATTTTATTTAAGTTATAGGAGAATGTACTGTTAATTGATGGGGATGATATACAATAATTACAACCCAATAATTACCAATGACCTGACCATAATATAAATCATAATTGTAGCCAGTGGCCAGGACACTGAGGGCATGGTATTTAACTCAGAAAATTGATATTTTTACTTCTGCATATATTATATAAAAGCTAAGGGAGAAGCAAGTCTATTATTAATCATAAATTATCATAAATGGAAAATATGGTGCCTTTTTAGAAAGCTTGTTTTCTTTTGCTTGCTAGTCTTAAAATAGCATAGACCTTCAAATGATGATATATCTAGAAGATTATTCTGTTGACAGTGACTGCTCAGTGTTGAACATACATCCAGGAAGAAAATCAGAGAACCAAAAAGTCTTCCTTCTAAATACTAGCACATCTTAAGTCCTTCACAAAATTTCCTATTGCTTCTTTTCATTCTTGTTCTGAGTTCTTAAAATGTGCTCCTTTTTTCCTTCCTGTTTCCTTTGCCTATATTTTTAATTAGTTTTTGAATTTGAGCACTACTTTATTTTAGGCATTTACTACAGGTCCAATTTGTAAATGAAATCTTGTCTGTAAGTATATCAAGTTAAGGGTGTGCAGTTCACAGATTTATTTTTAAATGTTGACATTTATAGTACATGTGGTAACTTTTGAAATCTTTTCATTACCTAACATGAAATTAGAACTTATTTAGGTCATATGAAATAGCTTTCAAGTTTAGTTAAAAATAAATTCTGTCTGATTGGAAGAAATCAACTTCAAATGAGTGCCTATTAGTAATGACAAATAACTTACTTTTGGACAAAAAGTCTTTTTTAAAAAGATGAAATAAAAAAGTCATACTAATATTTGTAACATTGTAAAATATGCACAGAAAAATCTTTTCATGGCTAAAGTTTCCTATATCTAGTAGAAATTTGTTTGCTTTTTCTTTAGGAAAAACAAAAAAACTTCTTAGTAAACACTTTAAAAATTATTTCCTTTAAAACATTTTATATTATTTTTAAACTTATACTGTATCTTCTGTTGTACTATGTTTTTAGTAATTTGATAAAATATTACAAAATTGAGTATCAAAGAAAAGTTGATTATTTCCTTTTTATGAAATCTAATTATTTTTTCTTATGAAATCCAGGCGATGTAGTTACAGGAAGCGATGCTCAGGTTTCTGTTCCTGACCAGACTCTAACTGACCTCCAAGGTACAGTTACCATAGCAACATTCCTCCTCCTCTTCCTTCTTTCTCCCCCTTCCCCTCCCTCTTTGTACCCTGCTCCAGTATTATCATTTCCTACTCCAAAATTCCATTTTTCCTGTTACTCACCCTCCATTCATACCCTGTATCAGTCTACTACCATAGTTCAACCACTGAGTGGCACTGTTGTGTAGAGTAAAAGTTCCCTCTCCTGTCATACATTGGTGATGCCAGCTCAGGCTCTAAAATTGGTTTTCTATTACATGTTCATAAGCTTCATTTCTTGCAAAATACGATTCACCCTATATTTATGGTTATTTAAACATTACACTTTGTAGGGTAGCTGACACCAAGATGCTCTTTTTTGTTGCAAAGGTGTTCTGTGACAGTATTTGACAAATCAATTCTGAGATTAGACGTTATATGCTATGATTAGCCATATTGTACCTAAAAAGAATTATAACTTCTTTTTCAAATGTTTTTAAGTATGATCTTCATACTAGGAGTTAACACAACTTAAAGTATAGTATAGCAAATCGATAAATGGCAGTAGTTTAAAAAGAGAACATTTTACTATCATATCCACTTGTTCATTTTATTATAAACTTCCTGTGGAATTTTAAAACATAAATATTTAAGATTGCTGCATAAATCTTTTAGATGAAAAAATGGCATAGAGAGGATCTCTGTATTAAAGGGAAGGCTTGACTAACCTAAAAAATCTTCCATTCAAATTCAGACTAAAACGATAGCAATACGATATTGATCAAAATTATATATTTTCCTTAATTTAAAATGTCCACATAAAACAGTCGTGCCAATAGTATGAATCCTGCAGCAGTAGCCCCCTGGCATCCTATCTCATCAGATCTCAGAAGCTAAGCAGGGTTGGGCCTGGTTAGTCCTTGGATGGGAGACCGCCTGGAAATACTGGGTACTGTAGGCTTGGGAGAAGACCCTGACAGCCCACTCCCAAAAAACAATTAGCCATTGAATCCTCTATGAAGGGAAGAGTAGCAATTGTGCTGGACATGGCACAGTGTTGGGCAGTGTATCATCTATTGTACATAGAGTTGCTATGAGTCAGACCCGACTTGATGGCACCTTATAACAACAACTATAGTATGTAATACTGTCCTCTGCCTTAATAGACAGGAAATAGAATCATTCATTCATTCAGCAAGTGTTTATTAAGTGCCTACTATATGCCAAGCTCTGTATTCATTGATTCCTTGGTTTTCCATGCATCTTTACCAGCTTCTTCGGCATTACCTTTGCTTTAGATGACACAACTAAGCCTACATAGCTGGAAACCAACCCTTTTACAGGATGCTATCTTCAGGATCCCCTTTGCCTCCCACACTCTGATAGAGAAGGTATAACTCTGATAGGGAGGGCTCTAGCTTCTTTATGAGACATGAGTCCTAAGTAAGCAGCTTTCAATCTGTGATGATGAGTCTCACAACTGAGACAAGGAGGTGACACCTACCGTGATTTAGAGAAGTCACTTTGTGCTTTCCTCAACACATTTCCTGATGAGCACCAAGAAGCAAAAGGAAGTAGAAGTAAACCAAAATAGCAGTGGCACCAAAACATCTACTCTCTATGCTGAATAGGATCAGTGATATTAGAAGTTGGAGAATTTCATCAGAGATGCTAAACCTACGATAGTTCCCTATGTAGTATTTCAAGAGTAGAAATACTTTATAATTTCAGGGAAATTAACCCATTTTTTAGACTTTTCCAAGTGTCTTTTTTCAAAGTCATGAAGTTAATTTGAAGAAATGAAGTAAATAGTTATACTTCCAATAATTCTTTGATTATATACAGTATTTTAAAATGAGATTTTATGCATGTATCTTGTAACTGTGAAACACACAGTAGTTGTGTGTGTTTACTTAAGAAGAAACTAAATATAAAGTGAGAGTCCACAACTTAGGTTAATAAGTAATTTTTAGAAAAATATTGAGAAGTTCTATTTTTTTATATTGCAATGTAGATTGTAATCACAAAAAACCTGCCACAGCAATATTGGTTCTTTGGAGATTTAATTCCATGAATTTCTTTAAAATTCATTTTGTTTTCTTAAGTAATTACCATGCCTGCATCTATAGCACTTGGCTTCTGATCCTGTCAGATCTCGGAAGCTAAACAGTGCCTGGGAATACCAGGTGCTGTAGGCTTGGGAGAAGGACCCAGCAACCCACTCCCAAAGATCAATCTGCTATTAAAAACCCTATGAATAGCAGAGAAGCACTGACAATAGTGTTTCTCCTGTTGTATGTAAGGTCGCTATGAGTTGGACACTGACTCAACAGCACCTAATAGCAACAACAAGAATTAATTACCATACGCATCTTTATATTTCCATGTATGTGTATTTGTGTTATGTATTTGAATACATTCATATGTGTATACACACAAAAGTCATCACCATACTTGTCAGATTGTTTTTAGATATACAAAGGGAAAAGTCAATTTCCTGCCCAAGTAACCACTGTGGATATTCTTAAAGTAAAACTAAAATGCATATAGCATTCAGCAGTCCGAAATAATTAAAGGTAGTATTAAATAAAGAAGAGGGGGAAGCTTACCTTCTTCTCCCACATCTTTCTGCCAGCCCATTTCCCCAAGGGTAATCATCAAGTTTCTTAAGATTTCCCCTGGTGGGGGTGGGGGAGATAACATTTTAAATTGAGGAGTACAATGGGAGTCACATTAATTTGATTGAAGTTCTTTTGTCTAGAGATGACTTCCCCCTCTACCATCAAGAAGAAAGTATAACAGAAATGTCCCCATACAGAGGACAAGGAGAAAATTGGTAGGACAAGGAAAAGAAGGTCACATCAACTAGGTAGGACACAATAAAGATAAGAAGAAATGATGCTACTCACAGGAGTGAGGAAGAGACCAAAACCCAAGCAATGGTCCTTGGAGATGGCCACTTGGGCTGTTGTTGAGAAGTTCTGTTGTGTTCAGTTTATTCACTTGAAGGTGAATAAATATGTTCATATGTAAAAATCAATTTGAGGAAGCACAAATTGGCTCAAAAATACATTTTTTATGAAATACCTATTCCAAAAGACATTGAAAAAATGAGTTAGTTTTGAACTGAGAACAAGGTCAGAATTTGCCCTTTACATGCAAAGGGCCTCATCCTATTTTTTTAAAAAAAATCTAATTTAGGGTCACATTTATGACAGCCCTCTTGGTCCAGACCTTATTTGGGAGATAGAGAGATACAGCTCTGCCCAGCATGGGCTGGGGTCTGAATCCTTGCACTATCACTGCCTGGCTGGGTTATGGTGAGGTTACGTGGCCTCTTATTTATAAAAAGAGAATAAGGGCAGCTGCTTCAAGGTGTGTCATGAGATGTTATCCCAGCTATCCCCTGTTCCTTAATAAGGTCCCCAAGCTGCTTCATGCTCAAGTAATGGAGGGGATAGGAGCATTTTAGAATCAAGAAGCCTACCCAGTGGCTCTGTCTTTTTGTAATTATTACTTCTGATATTCTAAAAACATATCTTGCTTTTCATGCAGCACCCAGTGCAATAGTACTTGACTTCTGTAGTCAGGCTAGAGCAAGTATATTCCTGGAATATTACTGCAGAGTCTCCAAGTGTAACCTGCTTCCATTCACTCTTGTGGCACCAAGAGTTATGTCCTTAAGGAGCAGACATTGATGGTCCTGCCAGTTGTCACTCGAATCTGTGAGGTAACAGAACTGTTACTGCATAGCGGCCAGGTACCTCTTATTTTCTCCCGAGCACTTTATGAGTCAAGTCAAAGTATGATGCTGTGGTCATGGCCCTGGGGTTCAGGCTTTTCCCTTTTGCTCTCCTGCACTATTTTTCCCTCCAAGGATGCTTTGACATCCTCGCCTCTTGAATATCTTGCTTTTGGTTGTCAATGTTGAGCTCCCTCAGCTGGGCGCATGTCTGCTGGAATTCCACCTATTTAGGAATATACTTTAGTCCCTGTTCCCATTGAGTTTTGTGAGAAAAAAAGCCACAAAAATATTATTCATGGGGCATATTAAAAGCCCTTCCTGGGCATTTGGTCATCAGGGCTCCTCACTGATGTCAAAGAAGCTCTTCACAAATAACTTCACTGACATGGAGCCCATAGGACATAATACTTTTATTGAGTGTTTCAGAGAGGAAAAGAGAATGAAGGAAGGTTAAAATCTCCCTAGACACAGCTGTGTGCAATCCAAACAGTACCTTTGTGCAAGTTAGAACAAAGGAACCTCTCCTGTGTAAACACTGCCCACACCAGGGTACTCATCTCAACAAGCATAATGAAGCGGAGATTTTGGCCTCTGCCTGGCAGGCTTATGTGGGGCATGTGCGACAGTCTTGTACCTAGAGACAGTGAGCTGAGGTCTGTGGGAGACACTGAAGAGGGCAGCCAGGGGCCCACTGGGAAGGGGCCTACCTGGTGAATAGTCCTGCCAGGGGAGCGCCTGCAAATCTGTTGCCCAGAGCAGCACATTAAGCTGCCTGCTCTAGGTTGAGGAGTTGCCACTGTGCTTTCCACTAGCCATGGTTTCCGTCTGCTGTGAAAGCCTGTGCTAGGCACCACACCAAATCCTTCATATTATCCACATTGTACACACAGCACCTTGTAGCCGAGAACTGTGGCGTGGGGAGGGTCAGCCACTTGTTCAAGGCCAAACGAGGTATCAGCTGAGCTCAGACTCAAACCTAGGTGTCCCTGACCCACCAGATATTGTCATGAAGAATTCTGCCTTGTAAACATCTCTTATCTACAACCACTGCTTCAAGAGACGCCCTATAATCTCCCACCTTGACCAATGCAACAGATACCAGGCTTAACCAAGCCTTTGTAATCCTCATGCTACTTTCCTGCTTAAAATTTGTAGTAACTCCCATCAACTGCCAATGAGATGAAAGTCAGATCCCTTAACATGAAAACAAATTACTCCTGTTGATCTGGCTGACCCTGTTTTCACAGTGTCTTCTTCCCTCTTTCTACCTTCCCCCAGGCAGGGTAGCCAAGAGTCAAACTAAGCTCATGCTGAAGATACCAGCAATTTTTAGGAATAATTTATTATTTGAATTTCCCATTCTTCACTCTAAAAACTGAAATAATCATTAAGTGAAAAAAAAAGCACTCTGTTGAATGTAATTGTATTTTACAACTGGGCATTTGTTATTATTTTGATGACAAGGTGCACCAAAGGTTTTGATCAAGCTCTGATTGAGTGAGATTGTTCCCAGTCATTAATGGATGTGCAAATACTGTGCTCTTTGCCAAAAGCACCCTCCCCTAGGCTCCTCCACCACCTCACCCTCCTGGGTTTTAGATTTTGTTCACATCTCTGATTATCTCAGACAAGAATGGACAATCTTTTTTATACTCCCAAAGTGCTGTTATTTGTACTTTCATGTTTTCTTTTATGACCTGTGGCTGTGGATAGTATGTGCACAAGTCTGTATTTCCCTTATACTGCTATTTTGGTCTCATGTTTTGGTCTTCCACCCATCCCCAGTGCCTGACAGAGTTTTCCATAGGTATTTCATAAGGTCAGCCTACATTGGGTTTGGGGCTGGGATTTAGCTCAGTTGGTAGAGCACCACTCTGCAGTCTCTGAGGTCCCAAGTTCGAATCCCAGCACCACAAAAATGGGAGACGGACGAGGCAATCCCGAAACAATCAGCCATTGAAAACCCTATGAGGGTCGCTATGAGTTGGACACAACTTGATGGCACCTAACAACAACACAACAACATTGGGTTTGTTCCCTAGTGGTTACAAATGAAAGGCTATACACATGCATTAATACATGCACAACTGACATGGCTTAAGAACATACCTATATTTATGAATATTTTATAATATAAAACAATTACCCTGAGTCAGAAATCCTGAGAAGCAAACCATAAGACAGATTTGTGAGTAGGAAGTTTATTGGAGAGGACCCTCAATATTAGTACCTGGGTGGTGAAGTGGCATTGGGCAGAGGGGGAGTTGAACTGCCTTGCAGCTGCTGTACTGCTAGACCCTCTGGCCAGGAATAGCTCTTCAGAGTTGTCCACTTTGAAGCAAGGTAGCCAGCTTTTATTCTTTGTTACCCCAAACCAGCCATTGGGTTGGAATTAATCCCTAGGCAAGTGGGGCAAGGCACCTCCCTTCAGCTGAGGGCAATTTCCAGAGAATTCATGAAGGCCATCAGCAGCCAACATTCCCAGCAATTTGGGCATATAAGTGCCTTAATACTGAAGGGGGAATTAGGCAGGGCACCATAGCCATATGCTTACAAATGGCCCCTAAAAATAGACCTTAAACTTTAATGCAACAAATAAAATACTTTATGTTCCTATCATATCATTCAAAGGCTGAATGAGTCCTATAGAGAGTTTCAGAGTCACTGTGTAGCTTATGGGTTGCAAGCTTGATAAGAATGCCTGCCCCTTAACTGAAGAGTTATCCAGGTATAGTACACAGGAAGCCCCAACTTGTTACCCAAGTGTGCCACATGGTATAATCAAGGCCCCTGTATGTGAGACAAAAAACAGGCAGGGAAGTCTGAGTATTCCTTCTGCTCAAAGCAAGACTGCTAGGGCCTCCAGAGGAGACCGTTCCTCCTCCCCTTTGGGAACATGGCTCCAGGGACTGTTTTTGTAAGCTCTAAATACTTATATTCCCAAATAACACAAAATGTTAGTAAACTAGTTTCTATAGTTGGGGAAGAACATTATGTACAGAGTTTTTATTTGAGATGTAGGCCAAGTTCCCTCCAGGATTCAGAAATGAAATTATATATGTCAGCATAGTCTTTAAGTTTGTAGAAATTTAGATTTCACTTACCCTGCCACTAGCTATATACATAACTCCATGCCCTTGGGCAAGTGATTAAAATCTCTGAGCCTCAGTCTTCTCATATTTGTTGTTGTTAGTAGCCATTGAGTCAGTGTCCAACTCATAGCAACCCTACATACAGTAGGTGAGAAACAGTATTGTTAGGGCTTCTCTGCTACTCATAGGGTTTTCAATGGATGATTGTTCTTTGGGAGTGGTTTGCTGGGTCCTTCCCCCAAGCCTATAGCACCTGGTGTTCCCAGGTGGTTTCCCATCCAAATACTAACCAGGCCTGACCCTGCTTAGCTTCGGAGATCTGACAAGATCAGACACCACAGTGGTGCAGCTACAGGCTTCTAATATTTATCCACCTCATAAAGGCATTAGATTAGAATTATATGATATAATATATAGAGAGGTCCAGGTATGTACACAGTATATATACAGTATATTCTAATTTTCTGATTTCTTCTTCCTTTGATGGGCAACCTGGGGAAATATATATATAGGGAAGGCTGGAGAAAAAATGAATGGTACCTATCTACTGTACATTTAAAATCTAGAATCAAAAGATTTCTTGGGTTTATTAAAATTTAATCATGGAAACATTTGATTTATATGAAATGGGATAGCTTCTTGAGATCTTTTTCTTTAATATTATTGTAATTTATTTTAAATTAAAAATTTAAAATTTTTATATTTACATATAAGATTATAAATATAAGATTTTATATTTATATATAAGGTTATAATGGAATTTCACTTACATATTACAGATTTCATACAAATACATTAGATATATATAGCATACTCCATACTTTATTTCACAAAATATTCAAGGCAACTTAAATTTTGTAAGATGTGATAAATATAACTGCTCACAACTTACTTCATTTTGAGAGAAAGTTGTAATAGTCCACAAACTCTAACTTGTTCCAAAGGTATAATAAAATTTAAATGAGTCTACCTGGGATTTTAGATTAACTCAGAATTTGAACTATAATGTCAAATATTGAGAGTCTAGAGATCGTTAGTAGAGTATAATAATCAAAGGAGTAATAAAAAAAATTTCCCAGAGCTAAAGAAACATATTGGCATGAAGATTGAAAAAAATCCAACAAGCAAGATGAAAGTAAAAAAATCGACAAATGGGACTATATGAAATTAAGTTTCTGCACAGCAAAGGAAACAATCCATAGAGTAAAGGAAGAGCCCTCAGGAGAGGAGAAAGTTTCTGCCAACCATACATCTGACAAGTGGTTAATATCTAGGATATATAAAGAACTGAAAAAGTTAATCACCAAAAATCAAATAGTCCAAACAGTAAGTGGGCAACTGAATTAAACAGTTTTCAAAAGAAAAAATACAAATGACCAATTAACATATGAAAAAATGCTCAACATCCTTAACCATCAGGGAAATGCAAATCAAAACTATGCTGAGAGTCCATCTCAACCCAGTCAGAATAACTAGCATCAACAAAAAAAGAACAAATGCCGGTGAGGATGCAGGTTGGGGTGGGTAGGTTAAGGAACCCTTATGGGCTACTTGTGACTTAAAAACAGCCATTATGGAAATCAGTATGGAGGTTTCTTAGAAAACTGAAAGTAGAACTGAAAGTATGATCTGCTATACCACTCTTGGGCACATACCCAAAGGAATCCAAGTCATAATATAATAAAGACACCTGCACTTCCATGTTTCTTATAGCATTGTTCACAATTGCAAAGATATGGAAACAGCCCAGATGACCATCAACAGATGAATGGACTTTTAAAATATAGTGTTTATCCACAATGAAATATTATTCAGCCATAAAGAAGAATGAAATTATGTCACTTGCAGGAGAATGGATGAAACTAGATACCGTCATTTTAAGCTAAGTAAGCCAAGCTCAGAAAGAAATACCGCGTGTTGTTGTTCCTCTGTGGAAGGTAGATTTATCTTAATGTGTGTGTGTATGCATGCAAGATCGGAAAATACAAATGAATATATCTAGGAGGGGGGGGCAGTTAGTGAGAGAGAGGATAAGAGCAACATGAGGGTGATGAGAGAGATAACAGGCACAAAGTACATGATACAATTGAATGAAAATCCCGTAATGAAACCTGTTATACTATATGCTAATTAGGTAACAATTTTTTTAAAAAAAGCCCCATCCCTAGGATCCCACAGAAACCTTACAGAACTTCAAGGATAAGGGGGAAACTCTGAAAGTTTCCAGAGAGGACCAAAAAGGAAGTTTGTTTATAAGATAACCATCAAATAAGTATCAGATTTCTCATTCATAAAAGTGGAGACCTGGAGACATTTGAATCTGTTTTCAAAGTTCTATGAAGAAAATTGTTTCAAACTAGAATCTTACTCTCAGCCAAATTAGCATTCAAATGGGAAGATAAAACAGACATTTGGGGACACTTAAGAATCATGTCTACCAGCAGACTTACTTCTCTCCTCACTCCCAGGTACTTATTTATTTCACACACACCTACGTCACCACTTGGAAATGAAAAATAAATCTTCTAAATAGCCCTTATAAGGAAATCCAAAATAAAAGAAACAGATATTTTAGAGGTCAGTGATAATGACTTATTAAAAAATACCAAATAACAAAACTCTGAGGTATTGAGATAAAATACTTGGAGGAAATGCAATTATTAGAAAATAGGAAAGACAATTCAAGAAGATAGAAAGGGAAAAAACATGAAAATATACCTGGAGAAAGTAAAGGGATAAGTAAGGGTAAGAGAAGACATTGACAACATATACAACAGATTATGTCCGTGAAATCAAAACATAGTTCTTTAAAAACAGTAACATAATCCTATGTTCAGTAAGTCAGATCAAGAGTGACTGACAACCAGGTGTGGTGACTCACGCCTGTAATCCCAGCAACTCAAGAGGCAGAGGCAGGAGAATCACAAGTTTGAGACCAGTAGCAGTATGCAAAATTTAGTGAGGCCCTGTCTCAAAATAAAAAGTAAAAACGTGGGCTGGGGGTGCAGCTCAGTGGTATGGCGCTTGCAAAGCATACAAGTGCAAGGCCCTGGGTTCAACACCCTAGTATCGTTTAAAAAAAAAAAAAGAAAAGAAAGAGAGAAAAGAAAGAATGACAGAAAAATGCTCTCACAGACAAAGTAAGAATTAAGATGTTACTAAAGATACAGATGAAGGATTTTTTAATTATAAGAGACTACTGTAAAAAACTTTATACACTGAAAAATTTAACAGTTTTCTGTTGCTGACAAAATAATTACCACAAACTTAGTGTCTTAGCAATACAAATGTACTGTTTTGTGATTGTATAGGTCAGAAGTTTGGCACAAAGTTCACCCAGCTAAAAGCCTGGTGTCAGGAGGCCCTAGGGGAAAATCTGTTCCCTTGCTCATTTGCAATGTTAGTAGAATTCAATTCTTTGTAACTAAATGACCAAGGACCCTTGTTCCTTGCTGGTTGTCAACTGAGAACCATTTCCCATTTTCTTCTTTAGTCATATTTCTCTGAGTCGTTGTTTTCCCTTCTTCATCTACTTTAAGGCTCATAGTTAGATTGGGAAAACATGATAATCCAAAATATTTTTTCCATCTCTTAGGATCCTTTGATAATCCAAGATGTTCTCTCCATTCCTTAGGATTCTTAACCGTAATCAAACCTGCAAAATCTCTTTTGCCATATAAGGTAACATATTCATTGTTGTCAGGTGCCCTCAAGTCAATTCTGACTCATAGTGACCCCCAGAGGGTTTCCAATGGCTTATTGTTTCAGGATTGCTTCAGGAATGGATTGCCAAGTCCTTCTCCCATTTTTGCTGTGCTGGAGATCTAACCCAGATCCTCAGAGTGAGGAGAAGCACTCTACCAACCTAGCTAAACCCCAGCCCAACATATTCATATTATTATTATTATTAGGTACCGTCGAGTCAGTATCCGACTCATAGCGACCCTCATAGGGTTTTCAATGGCTGAGTGCTTCAGGATTGCCTTGGGAGTGGATTGCCAGGCCCTTCTCCCATTTTTGCGGTGCTGGGGATTGAACTCGGGTCCTCAGAGACTGCAGCGCAGCGCTCTACCAACTGAGCTAAATCCCAGCCCCAACATACTCATGTTGTTGTTGTTAGGTGCCGTCGAGTCGGTATCCGACTCATAGCGACCCTCTGTACAACAGGGGAAACACTATTGTCAGTGCTTCTCTGCTGTTCATAGGGTTTTCAATGGCAGATTGATTTTTGGGAGGGGGTTGCCAGGTCCTTCTCCCAACATACTCATAGGCACTGGGAATTAGGGGGATAGCCATTCTCATAGTTAGAAACATTGTGAGGTTGTTTTTTTTTTTTTTTCCTTTCTTTAAGGAAGACTATAACCCAATCAAAAGTGACCCAAGGAGTAGAAGAAAATCTTAATAGAGGAACAAACAGAAAAATCCAAAAAGTCATCATAATACCCTATAGGTAGATGATCCAAACATAGAAAGGACAGATGAATTCAGTTATATAAACTTAGAAAAATATGGAATTTTTTTTCATTTCCTTTTATGAAAAAGCCATGTTCTTATGAATCAAAATACTTTGCCTTAGATTTATCTTTTGTTCTATGGACTTTTAAAAGTAATTCGAAATTCAAAGTTGAGTCAACACTCCTATTGTTATAGCTGAATCTTCTCCCCCATAAAAGCAGTAAAGGTTTCAAGGGTAGAGCAGCAATGAGAAATCCATGAAGACAAAAAAGGAAAAACCTACGTTTATAATAAATACCTAAGTTATATCCCACTATTTATCTCAGGCTAAGAAATGCCTTCTTGAGCAGGACCGTAAAAAGAGAAGCCATAAAAGAAAAATATATCCACACATATAGGGCTGATTTCCAGAATTTAGAAAGAATTGCCTTAAATCCATTTTTAAAAGTAAAATAAGCAACTCATAGCAATCCTGTGTACAACAGAACAAAACACTACTCAGCGTTGTGCCAGGCACACGATTTTATGCTTGAACCTATTGTTGCATTCACTATGTTTCTTCTCATTTTGAGATGTACCACATCACCAAAAGGAGATTTCAGGGGTGTTACTCCTTGCCCATCAATAAGGTCAACTCTACTTTGAGGAGGCAACTCTTCCCCAGTTGTTTCTTGAATCCCTTCCAGCCTGGGGGGAGGGCTCATTTTCCAGCAATATATTTGACAGTGCTTCTCTGCTATTTATACAATTGTAAGTGGCTAATTGTTTCAGGAGTGGGTTGCTGGGTCCTTCTCTCTAGTCTGTCTTAGTCTGGAAAATCAGTTAAAACTTGTCCACCGTGGATGGCCCTGCTGGTATCTGAGATACGAGTGGCGTAGCTTTCAGTATCACAGCAACACACAAACCTCCATAGCACGACAAGGGGGCAGACATGTGGGGGGGTCATATGATCTATAATATCTTAAAAGATACTCATCCTCTTTAGTTAATTGGGAAGCTTCAAGCTAACACAATGAAATCTCCATCCATTCAGTTAACCAAGTAAATAGATGAAGAGAAGAGTATGTATCATGAAATATTATATTTACATAAATATACATACATGTATAAAATATGTCATATCCAGTCTCTGCCAAGATAATGGGCATTAAGAACTGTAAAAGAATTTGTAAATAGTTAAAATACTAGAAGAAGGCAATTTGGAATCATTTATCTAAATTTAAAATTTGCATGTAATTAGATCTAGCAGTTCCATTCATATAAATCAACCTTATAGAAATAGCCAGCTGTTTGTGGCTAAAGATGTACCTCTCTACAGTATTAATTACTATTTTGTTTATAAAAGCCAGAAGTTAGAAGAAACCTTAGTGTCTTTTCAAAAGGGCTACAATTTTTTTTTCTTTGCAGCTAGTAAAGGGTAAGGTAGGCTGTTATATGTGATATAAACAAAGTCTCAAGAGCAAGTTAACTTCAAAAAGCAGATTGCAGAGGGAAACACTTTTGAAATGAGGGAATAAGATCTCTCCAGAAATGTTTTTCTTCGTAAAACCACCAAGAACAGTGGCCAAAAAAAAAAATTTTTTTTTTTGTCAAAGTCACCTTTTTCAGAACTCTGGAAGTTAATAAACATTACAACAATTTGAGGACCATTTATTCAAGAAAAAAATAGCAAAATCTCAGTAAGAATAGTGGGCTTTGCGGCAGTGTAACTTGTTGTAGTTCACCCGTCTCTCCACACTATCTGAAGACCCAGGTTCCATCCCCAGCAATGTAAAAATGGGAAAAGGACGGAGTGATCCACACGTGAAGCAATCCTGAAAAAAATCAGCCATTGGAACCCTATGAGGGTCACTATAAGTCAGAACCAACTCGATAGCACCTAACAGCTTTAATATATGTCAATTGGAATTATTCCATCTGAGGAAGAGAAAGACAAAAGTTAAAGAAAAATGAGCATAACCTCAAAGAAGCTGCAGGACACTATTAAAGGTAACAATGTGTAGATAGTAAGAGTCCCAGAAGGAAAAAAGAATGAAAGGCAGGAGTATATGATGAAATTTTGGCTGAAATATTCCATATTTTTATAAAAAACATTGATTCATACATTAAAACAATTGACCTAACTCCAAGAGGGGGTAAACACAGAGAGCCACATCTTGATACATCACAGTCAAATGGTCCAAAACTAACAGCAAAGAAAATCTTGAAAGCAGTAAAAACAGCTCATGACATAGAAGAGATCTTCAATCAAAGAGCACAGAGGCCAGAAAGAAGCAGGCTGGCATATTCAAAGTGTGTATGTGGGGTTTTTTTCTTAGGCTTATCAACTGATAATTTTATATCCAATAAACTACCCTCCAAAAAGGAAGAAGAAATTAAGACATTCACAAATAAAACAGAAACAAGGGTGTTCATTGCTATCAGTCTGCCCTAATTGTTTTCAAATAATATAGCTGATGAAGGACTTACACCCAGAATATATAAAGAAGTCTTGCAACTCAACAATAGAAGACAAATACCTCAGTTTTTAAAACAGGTAAAAGATTTGAGTAAAACAAGTCTCCCAAGTATATATGTCAGTATCAAACAAGTACATGAAAGAATACTCAACCTCATTGGTCATTTCCCAATGACCCAATTTCCCAATTTTGAAATAAAATCACAACCAGATAATATTTCACACCCACTATGGTAGCTAAAATAGAAAGAAAACTGAACAGTGTTAACACGGATATGGAGAAACTGGAAACATACAATGCTGATAGAAATATAAAATGGTTATAGCCAGTTTTAAGACAGTTTGGCAAGCTGGGTATAGTAGTGAATCCCTATAATCTCAGCACTCAAAAGGCTACATACGTCATTCCATTTATATATGTCCATAAGAAGCAAATCCACAGAAAGTAGATTAGTGGTTACTAGGGACTATGATGGGGAGGTATTGGGAGGAACTGCTAATGAGCATGAATTTCATTTTGTGGTGATGTAGTTGTTCTAAAATTAGATAGTGGTCACAGTCTCATATCTCTGAATATACTAAAAAACACTGAAGTATATACTTTAAAAAGTTTAGTGTTATAGTATTTGAATTATGTCTCAGTAAAGTTATTTCTTTGGCCTGCAGCCATAGCCCTGTGGCATGTGATCCCGTCAGATCTCAGAAGCTAAGCAGGGTAGGGCCTAGTTAGTACTTGGATGGGAGACCACCTGGGAACACCAGGTGCTGCAGGCTTGGGAGATGGACCCAGCAATCCACCATTGAAAACCCTATGAACATCAGAGAAGCACATACAATAGTGTTTCAACTGTTGTATGTAGGGTTGCTATGAGTTGGATACCAACTCCATGGCACCTAACAACAATAACAATAACAAGGCTCTGAAATAAGAGTGGGAGCTTTTGGGCCATGGGACCTGTTTTCCTCCTGCCCTTTCCTAATCTCAGAGCCCCTTTCAAGGCTCAGCTCTAGTGCTACTCATTACAGGCTTGGTTCTTCAGGGAGCAGATCCTGAGATGGAGTTAGAAATATAAAAGGTTCATTGGAGAATAACACCTCTAAAGGAAAGGAGGAGGAACCAGGACTTGGCCGAGCGATGGTGTCACATCATAAGGCAGACCTAACAGAAGTCTCTGCCAGCCCAAAAGAGGGCTCTGCAGCTAAGATTTCCTATTAAAGGAATTCTGTGTGGGGTGGAAATCAGTAGTCCCAACTACCAGTCACTAGCTGGGAACCACCCCCAATAGGGACATGAACTTGGTTCAAAACCTGAGATAGATCCTGAACAACGTAACAGGTAGAGGTAGTCAGATAACAATGAGGGTTTTTTTGTTTGTTTGGTTGGCTGGTTGGTTTTTGTTTTGTTTAGTTTTGTTTTGTGTGTTTGTTTGTTTTTAGCAAGAAGTATTTCCTTAAAGGGACCTCAGCACCTCAAAGTCTGTCACACCTCTTTGTGAAATGTTCCTTGACTCCTTCTCACCCAGAGGAGAGGCACCAGCACTCTCCTGAGGGAGAGAACACTCCTTTACTACTCTCAATTTATTATTTGCTCCCTTGCTCTCATGTTCTGAACTTTTGGAAGACAGAAACCCACATAAATCTCTAGTATCTGATACAGAGCATGCTTCAGTGGAATAAAAATATCTTGAGATCAGGGACAAAAACTGGGAGTAGATAACTACTAGCCCAACTATAATGTGATAACTTTTTCTACCAGTAACCCAAGACTAGAGGAGATTACAGAATAAAACATCTGTGATTATGTGCTTGTGGTGGAGATCACAGATACTGCCACTCTAATGAGGGCACAGGTCTGGAGAGAGGCCCTGAGCCAGCACCTTGTCCCATTCCCAGATTTTGCCATAGGCTGGGTGTTGCCATATATCTGTTTATGATTAAGGAACAGGAAAGAGGCTCTTTTGAAAAATTTTGGTGAAAGATTTTTTTTTTAATCTTACTAATATGATATACAATATAGTAAGTTCTGTTTCTATAAGGATGATTTCATTAGTGAGGAAAAAAATGAGTTATTTAGCCATTAATTTCTGGATGTTGGACTTTTTGAGTTTGTTTTTGATATGCATGGACTATGTAGAATAAATTATATGTGGGAAACTATATAATTTTACTTCATCACTTAGAAACTTGGCATTATTCTATTACATTATTCTATTACATAAAACACACATTTGAATACTCCATAGTATACGTTGACAGTGTGAACAAAGTGCTGTGTCATAATTTATCATCATTTATTAAAGCCAGTAAGTTCAATAGCTTAGTGAAAGAGTCTGATGTTTCATTATTGTTATTTAATTTTCCTTACAGGGCAAAGTTCTAAAAACATCAGTTCATCTCCAAGCATCGAGAGCTTGCCTGGGGGAAGAGAATTCACCGGCTCCCCACCTTCATCTGCTACTAAAAAGGATTCCTTTTTTAGCAACATCTCGAGATCCCGCTCACACAGCAAAACTATGGGCAGAAAAGAGTCTGTAAGTATTAAAGGACACTTTGGTTTTTTTTCTTCATTTTTCCCTAAAGTGCTGCATTTATGGAATTGTCCCCAGTGCCCCGTTTTATAAAGCTTTTAAAACTTTCATGGACTAAAATGAATTATTTTATCCAAATATCTTAATTTTTATCAGTATAATTTAGTAATTTTTAAGGCAATGGTCTGTACTAACTAGACAAAAAGAAAAAGTATCATTAATTTGAAATAAGTTGAATATTTCTCAAATCTCCATCCTTTTGTCCCCTATACACGCCTCTTTGCCAAAGCCTATCATACTTCAAGACTCAGCTCTAATACCACTAAGCACAGGCTTGATTCCTCAGGAAACACCCTGAGATGGAGTTAGAAGTACAGAAAGGTTATTGGAGAATGACATATGAAAGAAAAGAGGGAGGAATCAGGACTGAGCAGTAGGATGGCATCAGACCATAGTATAGACCTAACAGAAATCTCTACCAGCCCAACAAGGAGCTCTGTAATTTCCTGCTCAGATTCTTCATATAACAGTATACCAGTGGAAAATCATGATACTTGAAATGAACCAAGCTGATTTTGCCATTTTAAGCATTTCTTAAAAATTAAAAATAATTATTTACCATTTGTTTTAAAAAGCTATACAAACTACATGGTAGTTTGATAGTTGTGACAAAAGATCCTTGGTAAACATTTCTCAAAAAGACATATTTAAAGCATATAAATTGCTTCAAAAATATGGTTGTGCCCAAAATGTTTTATAAACCAACTTTATGAGAACTTCATATTTTACATTTTATAGCTAGTTCAACACCTAGTAGTCTACTTTGAAGAACTCATTTGCCCATTGGTAGAAAATAATGCAAAGTTAATACAGAACCTAGCTATAATTGAAATGGTCCTTAATTAGAAAAACAAAGTAGAACCTTAGAGGAATAATTACTTAAGGTTCCATAAAATAATTAATATCATAACATCTGTCTGTATGACTCTGAATGTCATTGGGTAAAATATTCAGCTTCCTGGTGTTTCAACCACCTCACCTGAAAATTAAACAATATACAGTTAAATATCATGAAATGATGGAAATGCATTCTGAGAAGTATGCTGTTAGGACATTTCATTGCTATATGAACATCACTGAGGGCACTTACACAAACTAAGGTGGCTATGACATCACCAAGAGATATCATCTTTCCACTGTCATATACGTGGTCCATCATTGACCAAGACATCGTGTCACATATTACTGTACTTTGCTCTCTGAAAAGAAGAGTTCACTACATGTTCTCTTAAGATCCCTTTTAGTGTGTTGGAGCTGTGATTCTGTAATTTATAAAAGGACATGATCGAACATCTGTTTAAAGATGGAGCCTTTAATGCAAACATGTAGCTGCTCCCTCCTAAAGCTCTGCTACACGGAAAATAAGGGCAGGTAAACCCTCAAAGAACAGGAGAACAGAGAAGATAGCAGAGGCAGATTTTGTTACTTGAAAAGTCAGTGACAATTGGTAACTAAACAGAGTAGGAAAGCTAAACCCTCAGTCAACAGTAGGTAAAAACAAAGAAGCAACTTGATGGCTTTTACATTGTAAAATCATCCAGAAGCTCAGCAACTAGGAGTGAAGATGAAAGTAGAACAGAAGATACAGTAATTGGTCAGAAGTTTGTTCAAAAATCAGATCCTTTCCCCAGTCTAGCAGAAGACTGGAAATTTGATTGTCTGAAAAGTGTAAAACAGTATGTCTCTGTACTGCAAGACATCAGGCACATTCCACTCTGGGACTACCCTACTCGAAAAGGAGTGATGAATATATTTAAATGCCAAATTAGAGGACCCTCTCCCCCAAGGCCACTTCTATTTGCTTCTCAGAGCAAGTATGTGTAACCCTCCAGGAAGGAGATTAGAAACATTTTCTGTAGACAAAACCATATACACACAATCCCCACAAACATACTGTCCTTAGAAAGTCTCCAAGGAAACAGCCAGTTCACTTTACAGCAGACCCAACGATTGACACACCCCATCCAAACACAGCCTTTTAGTTCACACAGTTTTATATGACCAAGACAGCCAGGGACCATTAGATATTTGAAGAGAGCATATTACGATGAAAGATAAACGAAAACAAACAGAAACTAGGAGAAAGCAAGACTATTCAAAAAAGGAAGAAAATATCAGGAAAAAAAATACATGTTACACACACACACACACACACACAACACACACACACACACACACACACACACACCCCTCTGAGAATCCTTGGGAAATTAGTTCCAGGATCCCCTGCAGATGCTAAAATCTGTGGATATTCCACTCCTTATATAAAATCATGTAGTATTTTTAAATGATCAATGCACATCCTCCTTGTATATTTTAAATCATCTCCAGGTTACTTATAATACCTAATACAGTATAAATACTATGTAAATAATTACTATATTGTTTAGGGAATAATGATTTTAAAAGTCTATACATATTCAGGGACTGGGATTTAGTTGGTTGAGCACTGCTCTGCAGTCTCTGAGGTCCCGAGTTTGATTCCCAGCAATGCAAAAAATGGAAGAAGGGCATGGCAATCCCCTCCCAAGGCAATCCCGAAAACAATCAGCCATTTAAAACCCTATGAGGGTTGCTATGAGTCAGACAGAATTCGATGGCACCTAACAACAACATACATATTCAACACAAAAAAATTTTTTTCCAATATTTTCAAATGGCAGTTGGTTGAATCCATAGATTTAGAATCCATGGATTTGGAGGGCTGATTATAATTCTTTCGGAGAACAAAAAAGTGGAGAGAGTGCCAGTAGATATAAAATATGACCACCAAAATGTAAAACTTAATAGAAGAGTTGGAAGATAAAGTTGAAGAAATCTCTCCAGAAAATATAATACATGACAAAAGTAGAAGTGACAAAAATATAAGAAGCTTAGAGAACTAACCCAAAAGGTCCAAAATCTAAAAAATACAGAGTTCTAGAACAGAAAACATGAGAGGAAATAATCAAAAATACAATTCAAGGTATTTTTCTACTAGTCTAAAACCTGAATCTTGAGACTGAAAAAGTCTATATAACACCCCACATAAGTAAAAACAAATCTCCACTTAGGTACATCACTGAAAAAGTTCACAGCTTTGGGGACAACATCATTTTAGGGACTTGTGAGGGAAAAGAAAGAGTCCCACCAAAAGATCAGGAATTAGAAAAGCTACAACTTCCCAATAGTAACATCAACAGCAAGACAATAAAGTAATACCTTCAAAGTTCTAGGACAAATTGCTTCCCACCCAGATTCAATACCCAGCTTAACTATTATGGTTTGGATATGAAATGTCACCTGAAGGCTTATATGTTGAAGGCTTAGTCTCTAGCTGGTGGCTCTCCTGAGAGGTGATTGGATCATGAAGGCCCTAACCATAACAATGATTCATCCATTGATGAATTCATAGGTGAATGGGCTACTTGGAGGTGGGGCCTCATTGGAGGAGGTAGATCACTGGGCGTATGCCTTTGAAGAATATATCTTTTCCCTAGCCCCCTTTACTGTTACTCTCTCAGCTTTGCTCAGACACACCCTCTCCACCATGATGTTCTGCCTCAACACAAGCCCACAGCAATGGGGCTAAGTGACAACCATGGGATGAAACCATGAGCCAAAATAAACCTTTCCTTCTTTAAGTTGTTTTAATCAGGTATTTGTCACATCAATGAAACACTAACTAATACTACTACTAAAAGTGTGAAGAGGGAATAAAGCTACTTTCAGTTTTAAAGATTCAAAAGCTTGATTTCTGTATACTCATTCTCTCTTTAGTCTACTAAAGGATGTTTTTTTGTTGTCACATGCCGTTGAGTCAGGTCCATCTCATAGCAACCCTATGTGTAATAGAACGAAACATTACCTGACGCTGTGCCATAACATGATCTTTTTTTGTTTGAGCCCAATGTTGCAGGCACTATATTTCTTCTCATTTTAAATAGTGCCATATCAGCAAATGGAGGTCCTAGGGGGACTATTCCATTCCCATCATTAAGGTTGACTGTACTTTGAAAAGGCAGCTCATACCCAGTTACTTTTTTAATGCCTTCCAGCCTGGGGAGCTCATTGTCCTGCAATAAATTTGACAGTGCTTCTCAGTTATTCATAGATTTTTCAATGACTAATTGTTTCAGGAGTGGGATGCTGGGTCCTTCTACCTTGTCTGTCTTAGTCTGGAAACTCAGATGAAACCTGTTCACCATGGGTGGCACTGCTGGTTTCTGAAATACTGGTGGCATAGCTTTCAGCATCACAGCAACACACAAGCCCCCACAGAACGACAAATTGGCAGTCACATGGGGAAGAGGATGAGCCCCACAAAAATGAGCACATAAAGTGAGGAGGAATAATCCATGAGAACTAGGAAATAGAGAATCCAAAACAATCCTGAAACAATCAGCCCTTGAAAACCCTGTGAGAGTCACTATGAATCAGACCCAACTCAATGGCACACAACAACAAACAAAATTATATATATATAATATATGGAGCTGGGGTTTAGCTCAGTTGGTGGAGTGAAAACCTTACTTTAAAACAAACAGACAATTATTAACCCCAAAGGGAAAAAGTAGGTATAAGAAAAGAAAGAAAGGTTAAGGTAAACGTCATAACTGAACTGTGACTAGAATTTACATAAACCTTATAATGTAAGCCTATCCATTGTTAATCTAATAAAAATCATACTATAATTATTGAGAAGATGGGGTATGTGAATGATGATGTATTTATTTGGGAAGAGGAAAGAGCAGACAGGTGATGGTCAGTAGAGCTAAATCTTCTTTCAGTGTGGGAAATCAGTGGAGAATAGAAAAACTAAGATGTAAATAGGATAATGTAGGGATATGGAGGTGGAAGACAAATTGTAAAAATGGATAAAACAATTGAAAGTGGTTGCTTTGGGGGAACAGGAAGTAGGGGGTGGGGTTGTGCAAACTGTCTTTCCTAACAAGCCTTGTAGAACCATTTGACTCTTCAAGTGGTGCACATATAAGTTAGGTTTAAAATAACAACTAAAAATTACAACAAAAATAGAATGTATTGGCATAATAAATTAGAAGAGGACAGGTTTCTCTACAAAAAGTATGTATTTGAAGATCCAGGATAAGAGAATAACAAACAAGAAAGGTGTATGGAGACATGTTTCATTTGTGTTCCGTTCTATTTTGGTAGCATATGGATTAGTCTACAACACCAATTAATTACTTCTCTTGATATTGATAGTATAACAAAACTGAGTGGGCAAAAATAGAAATAGGATAAATCCAACTCCTTACATAGATCTGCTGTGAACTGAGAGAGAGAGAAAACAAGTTATCATTCAGATTTTAATATATTTCCTGACTGTGGAGAGGAAGTGGGAAGAAGTTTTCAAGAGAAAACTCATGGTTTTCTAAATAATATGGTAGTGTTATTTTATGAAATGTGTTATAGTCAGTGCTTTTTGTCAGTTCCCTCCCAAATTGTACCTCCATGTCCCCTATGATATGTCAAAGTCTTATGACTAGTTCTGTCCAGTGAGTTGTGAGTGGAAGTAATCTATGTATATTGCCACTGCAAAACCCCCATAGCTCTTTCCTTCTGGTACAATGAGCAGGGCCTACTTCCCAACCCAGGAAGTATAAACATGAAGATGAGTGAGGCATAAGCTTTTACTGATTGAAGTTTCTGAGATTGACAGCCATCATACCATAACAGTGCAAAGTTGGAAGACGCTCATGCCCACAGCTAGGAATCATTCTACCATGGGAGCCAGCTGCTGCCACCAGAGTAGTACCATTTTCACCAGAGCCTAAGACTGGGTGTCACACATCCCTAGGCCCACTTTGCCTTATCTAGCCCAGTTTGGTGTGATAAAGGGATATTCCATGACCTTACAAAAGCAACGTAGTTGCTCATGAAATTCATCATCATTAGTTTCTCATACAAGCAGCTGGCCAGAAATTTAAGCAAAAACTGTTCTTACTTTGGGTTCCACCATGGCTTTAAACTACATAATACCTTTTAGATTTCAAGACTCAATTTATCTTTTAAAGTGGCCTAGCACTGAGAGATTGTTAATATCAATTAGCAAAAGACTAAAATAGCAGTTAAAGATTGACATAAAAGCCAAGGTAATATAGAAGTATCTATCTGCCTAAGTGTGGTAAAATCTGTAACAGTGTCTTAAAAAGTGGTTTTTAGAACAGGCACAGACACGCATTCCTGTAATCCCAGTGACTTGGGAGGTGGAGGCAGGAAGATTGAGAATTTAAGGCTACAAGCTAGGGGTGCAGCATAGTGATAGAGTGCTTGCAAAAGCATGAGTGAGACCCTGGGTTCAATCCCCCAGTGTCACACAAAAAGAAAAATTTTAAATTAATAATAATAATAGTAATAATAATAAAAAATTTAAATCAGTATAGTTGCAACATATGCTAGGTGTTGTTGTGTTGTTAGGTACTGTTGAGTCAGTATCTGACTCATAGCAACCCTACCTACAACAGGAGAAACACTATTGTCAGTGCTTTTCTGCTGTTCAAAGCGTTTTCAATGGTGGACTGACTTTTGGGAGTGGGTTGCTGGGTCATCTGGTCTCCCATCCAAGTACTAACCATGCCCCACCCTACTTAGCTTCCTACATCTGATGGGATCAGATGCCACAGGGCCATAGCTGCAGGCATATCCTAGATAGGCATCACATATTTTAGAACTTCTTTGCACTTAGTATTGCCTATGTATGCAGCATTTAAACCCATGAGCTGTCTTTTTTATATGAAAATGCACATTTACTCCTTTCAATACCCCTGATTGGCCATATAATGAAAGAGGGCAAAATTCACTTAAATCTTTTAAGAGGTAACAAATTAAGCCTTGGGAAGATGTTTATAAAAGATATCATTATACTCCTTTACTGAAATGTGAAAGTAGTAGAACACTTTAAAAATTGACCTCTCTTCACTATTGGACCAAGGATGGTGGTGCACACCTATAATTCCAGCATGGCAGCGGGGGGCAGATCACAAGATTGAGGCTAGCCTGTGCTACATACCAAGTTCAGGGCCCCCTAGGACTATTTGGAGAGAAAGTGTTTCAAATATTTGTGTGTTGGGGAGAGAGACAGACAGAGAGACAGAAAGAGAACTCTATTATTGTGAGATTTGGTATTTATTCATGAAGTCAGTTTTCTCTCTGTCTGGCTTTCCCAAAGAGCCTTGGGGGCTTACTTCAAATTTAGGTTTTAATTAGGCTGTTTTTGTTATTGTTATTATTGTTTAGTTTGGGGGATGTTTGATTTTAAAGAGAAAATCAAAAGTTTTGGTACTTTTAATTGTTGTGCTTCACTTTGCATGATAATATAAATTATATCCAATACTTAGTTTTCTTGAAATATTTTTTGCCATATATTCTCCAAGAGCTCTCTCATACGAATCCTCGTGCAATTCTAATCTACATCTGGTTTTGTTGCCCTCTAAAACTGTTGAATGGGTATGGATTAGATTTGAAAACATATGATAGTTGGCCACTTCCCTGCCTGTTAAATAACTTTTTACTTATTATATCACTTTTAGCCATGTTCTATGATTGTTACCAAATCATTTTCTAAGACTATTTTGCTAAGATTAAAGAATATGGGAAATAATTTAAGAAAAACTTGAAAATTTATATATATGAATAGGTTCTAATATTTAAGTACATCAGCCAGTAAGAATTATGTTTTAAATTCCTGGTGAACTGCCAGACCTATTGCTGTGCATGGTGATACTTTTGTGATAATTATATGCCAAACTCCAGATATATAAAAGTGCCCATAATTCTGGATCCTTGAAATTTAAAAATGTCTGAGCTATAAACCCCTGCATAAAAAGGATGCATAGTGAGGTATCTACCACCTGAGGGCTCATGGTGCTACTGAGGGGTGCTCATCCTGTGTGCTTCTGACCCCTTCATGCACTCCTCTTTGCTCTTTGGTAGTTTGAACATATATCATGGTCATATTAATAGAATTTAATTTTGTAGTATTTGTTGAGCTATTCTTTATCATGATAGAATAACAAAGTGTCAGGTGAATGAAAAGCAATTTAAAAACAGATTCTTATTTACTTCTGGAAGCATAGACAACTCAAGCATTGTCTAATCTACTTCAGGCCATATTCTAGAAAGGATTTTAAGACAATAAATCTGTATACAATGTTGTGAGTGACAGAATAATATCCATATGCCTCTAAGGAAGGCCAGTTAATATGACTATTATTCAAATTGATGCATCCACCACTAAGGCCACAAATGAAGAAAGGGAAGACTTCTATCAGCTTCTGCAATCTGAAATAGATCAAACATGCAATCAAGACATACTGATAATCACTAGTGACTGGAATGCAAAGGTTGGAAACAAAGAAGAAGGCTCAGTAGTTGGAAAATATGGTCTTGGTGACAGAAACGAAGCTGGAGATCTCATGACAGAATTTTGTCAGACCAATGACCTTTTCATTGCAAGTACATTTTTTTCAACATCATAAACGGAGACTATACACATGGACCTCACCAGATGGAACATACAGGAACCAAACTGACTACATATGTGGAAAGAGAGAATGGAAAAGCTCTGTACAAAATGTCAAAACAAGACCAGGTGCTGACTGTGGATCAGACCATCAACTTCTCATATGCAAGTTCAAACTGAAGCTGAAGAAAATTAGAACAAGTATATGAGAGCCACGGTAGGATCTTGAGTATATCCCACCTGAGTTCAGAGACCACCTCAAAAATAGGTTTAATGCATTAGACACAAATGATAGGAGACCAGAAGAGTTGTGGCAGGACATAAAAGATATCATTCAAGAAAGAAGCAAAAAGTTCTTAAAAAGACAAGAAAAAAAGAAACAACCAAATTACATGTCAAAAGAGACGCTAGAACTTGCCCTTGAACATCGAGTAGCTGAAGTAAAAGGAAGACATGATGAAGTTAAGGAACCAAACAGAAGATTTCAAAAGGTAGCTCAAGAAGACAAAAACAAATATTGTAATGACATGTGCAAAGATTTGGAGGCAGAAAACCAAAAGGGAAGAACACACTCTGTGTTTCTCAAACTTAAGGAAATGAAGAAAAAATTCAAGCCTCGAGTGGCAATAGTGAAAGATTCCACAGGGAAAATATTAAATGATGCAGGAAACATCAAAAGAAGATGGGAGGAATACACAGAATCATTATATAAGAAAGAATTGGTAGATGACCAACCATTCCAAGAGGTTGCATATGAAGAGGAACCAATGGTGTTGATGGATGAAGTGGAAGTTGCCTTGAAAGAACTGGCGAAACACAGGCTCCAGGAATTGATGGGATACCAATAGAGATGTTTCAACAAACAGATGCAGCACTGGAGGTGTTAACATGTTTATGCCAACAGATTTGGAAAACAGCTACTTGGCCAACTCACTGGAAGAGATCCATATTTATGCCTATTCCCAAAAAAAGGGGATCTAACTAAATGTGGAAACTATCGGACAATATCATTAATATCGCACACAAGCAAAATTTTACTAAAAATATTTCAAAAGTGACTGCAGCAGTATATAGACAGGGAATCACTGGAAAATCACGCGGGATTCAGAAGAAGGAGGGGAACCAGGGACATCATTCCTGATGTCAGGTGGATATTAGCCAAAAGTAGAGAATATCAGAAAGATGTCTATCTATGTTTTATTAACTATGCAAAGGCTTTCGACTGTGTGAATTATAATAAATTATGGATAACTCTTCGGAAAATGGGAATACCAGATCACCTAGTTGTACTCATGAGAAATCTGTACGTGAACCAGGAGGCAATTGTTCGAATAGAACAAGGAAACACTGCCTGGTTTAAAGTTGAGAAAGGTATATGTCAGGTATATGTCACCCTATCTCTTCAATTTATACGCTGAGCAAATATCCGAGAAGTTGGGCTTTATGAGGAAGAACGTGGCATCAGGATTGGAGGAAGACCCATTAACAACCTGCATTATGTAGATGACACAACTCTGCTTGCTGAAAGTGAAGAGAATTTAAAATATTTACTGATGAAGATCAAAGATCATAGCCTTCAATATGGGTTGCGACTAAACAGCAATAAAACAAAAATCCTTACGACTGGGTCAGCACACAACTTCACAATAAATGGAGAAAAGATTGAGGTTGTCTAAGATTTTGCTTTGCTTGGCTCTATAATCAACACCCATGGAAGCAGCAGTCAAGAAGTCAAAAGACGCATTGCTCTAGGAAAAGCTGTGGCAAAAGATCTCTTTAGAGTATTGAAAAGCAAAGATGTCACATAGAAGACAAAGGTGCGTCTGACTCATGCCATGGTATTTTCAGTGGCATCATATGGTTGTGAAAGCTGGACATTGAACAAGGGAGACAGGAGAAGAATTGATGCTTTTGAATTGTGGTGCTGGAGATGTCTATTGAATACACCATGGCCTGCCAAAAAGAACCAACAAATCTGTCCGAGAAGAAGTGCAACCAGAGTGCTCCTTGGAAGCAAGAATGGCCAAACTGCGTCTTACATATTTCGGACATGCAGTCAGGAGAGATCAATCCCTAGAGAAAGCCATCATGTTCGGGAGAGTGGCAGGTCAACGCAAGAGGAAAACCCTCCACCAGATGGATTGACACAGTGTCTGCAACAATGGGCTTAAACATAAATAAGATCGTTTGCCTGGCAAGAATCGGCAAGTGTGTCAGTCTGCTGTTCATCGGGTTGCTATGAATCAGACTCGACTCATCAGCACCTAACAACAACAATCTGTATACGGAATATAAAAGAATACTCCCAATGAGGATGCTTATAGGGAAGTTGCGGGGGAGAATGATAAGTGATTAAATAAAAATATCTCATCAACATGAGAAGCATTGCACAGTTAAATGTCATAAGAGCAGCAAAGATACACCTTTTAAAGACTTGGGAGTTCCCCAGCCGTCTTTCCTTCTCATCTAGTTGTTGTTATTATTGTCAAGTGCTGTCAAGTCGGTATCTGACTTGTAGTGACCCTGTGTACAAAGGTGAAACGGTATTGTCAGTGGTTCTCTGCTATTAATAGGGTTTTGTATGGCTGATTGTTTTTTGGGAATGGGTTTATGGGTCCTTCTCTCAAGCCTTTAGCACCTGGTGTTCCCAGGCCATCTCCCATCCAAATACTAACCAGGCCTGCCCCTGCTTAGCTTCCGAGATCTCACAAGATCAGAAGCCACAGTGGCACGGCTGCCGGCTTTCATCCTGTTGGCCAGAATTAAATCCCTTACTCATTCCTGGACCCGTCTGTTCAGGCAAAAGTTTAAGAACCATTACTGTGTCTACAGGCAGTGGGGGGAAGTGATGAGGCACCTAAGAACTTGATAGATTATTAATTGCCAGAATGGTTTGTCTTATCCTTTCCTGAAACATTTGCCTTTGAAAAGAGCTGGATTATTGTAATCAGTCATGTTTTAGTGGTAGATTTTTAGGCAACTTGAGTTAGAATGGTGGTTAGTGGAGAAATTGAACAGAGTGGCTTTCTCCAGACACCAGAATTTTCCTAGTTATCTGATTTTAAGTCAGTGGAATATACTTCCTAGGAAGACATACTATGTAGAAATATTGGTTATAATGGTTTTCTCTATTTGCTTCTGAATGGAATTGAAAATTAACGTCTAGAGTTCATCTCATGATAATGTTAAGTGCCATCAATTGGTATCCAACTCATAGCAACTCTATGTACAACAGGTGAAACTGTAAAATTGTTACTGCTTCTATGCTATTCATACAGTTTTCAATGGCAGATTATTTTTTGGGGAATGGGTTCCTGGGTCCTTCTCCCAAACCTACAGTATCTGGTGTTCCCAGACAGTCTCCCATCCAAGTACTAACCAGGCCCAACCCTGCTTATTAGCTTCCAAGATCTGACAGGATCCAGCATCACAGTGTCACAGCTGAAGGCCAATCTCATGACAGGATTTTATTTTGTTGTGGTACTGGAGGGCTCAACCCAGGGCCTTGCACATATGTTTCAAGTGTGTTACTACTGAGCTGCACCCCCAGCCCCTTTTTAATAATGTTTTGTGTTGAGATAGTGTCTCACTAAGCTCTGCAGGTTGCCTCTGGCCTAGAATCTTCAATCCTCCCCTCAGCTTCCTGAGTTGCTGAGATTACACGTGTGAGCCACTGCACCTGGCTCATGAAAGGATTTTTCAATTCATATACATATATGTGTATATGTGTGTATACATATATATACACGTACATATATATGTGTGTGTGTATATTTGTAATATCATTGCTTAATCAATAATACTAAAGACAACTATATTAAAATACAATCTCATTTAAAACACATTTCCATTTAAATATAGTTTATTGGAATGAACAAATGTAAAATGAATTTAGACATCAGCACTTTAGCTTCTTTTAACTCTCAAGAGGAACTTTCATGTCAATTTAGATACTTTAAAGCACAACATCTAGTTAATCTTTGAAACTTTGTTCACAGTCAGTGAATCAGCTCAAGGTCAGGGCGGGCAGACCTTGTGAGTGAGCCGCTTCCTTCTGCATCTGTCTTTTGCTTTACCCTAGCTCATGTAATTCTACAAAAGGGAATGGCAAAGGAAGTGTCATCACAAGCTGTTTTCCACAGTTTATAGCATGGCATTTTAATTTAGCTTTTATAGATGGGTTTTACAACCAAGTTTTAAACTTCTTTATGCTCCAAAAAATTCATTCTAACCCAAAACTCAAGCAGCCTACGAAGGCAGAATCATGAGAAATGGAGTGCTGCATCTTCACTCTAATGCTCTTCGTAGCACAGCACCCTTTGGGGCAAGTGATGCTCTCATCCTTGTCGTGCTGGGCCTTCTTCCTCCATCACTTGTCTTCATCTCCATCATCTCCACAAGAGGCAAAGATGCCAGATTGTACCCATGCTGGGCATTACCCAGGGGCATGGACAATGGTTTGGGGAGAGCTCAAGTGAAGCAATTATATTCACAGTGCCTGACCAAAGATTCCTGAGGGTGTGAATCATGCTATATTAAATGTGTTATTGATAAAATTTGCTGCCTTCAAATGATGTTTCTAGAAAACTTGATGTTCATGTATTCTTTCAACGCCACATGGCTTTGGGGACAGTCATTTGTGCCCTAACAGCCTTGTGTTAGGCAGAGCGAAATGCAGGCTTTGAATTATCCTGTGCAGACAGAAGTCAGCCAAGGCCACAAGCCAGATTGTAGAGGCTGCAATGTCATCTCTATTTGCCCTTCGGTGACATTAGCACCCTCTCCTACACAGCTTCATTCTGCTTTTAAATTGTGTGTCACTACCCTCTCATCACTTATTCTTTAAAACACCTACATTGACTTTCCCAGGAGGTTATATTTTTAATCCATGGGGCTTTGATTCTAGAAAGAGTGAAAACTTTGCTCCTTTCAGAGGAATTTTACACCTGTTGAACAAAGGAGGTGGTGGTGTTAGGTGCTGGCCAGTCAGGTCTAACTCATAGTGACCCAGTGTACAACAGAATGAAATACTACCTAACGCTGTGCCAGGCACATGATCTTTTTTATGCATTAACCTATTGCTGCAGACACTGTATCAATCCATCTAGTAGAAGGTCTTCCTTTTATTGTTGACCTGCCACTCTTCCAAACATGATGTCCTTCTCCAGGGATGAGTCTCTCCACAATATATCCAAAATACACAAGACACAGTTTAGCCATCCATGCTTCCAAGGAACACCATGGTTGCACTTCTCAGATAAATCTGTTGGTTCTTTTGGCAGTCTATGGTATATTCAGTATTCATCTCCATCCCCATAACTAAAAATCATCAATTCTTCTCTTATTTTTTCATTTCACCATCCAACTTTCGTGAGCATAGGATGCAACTGAAAATGCCATGGTATGAATCAGACGCACCTTCATCTTCAATATGACATCTTTACTTTTCAAGAACAAAGGAGGAGGAAATCTGTAGCAGGCAGGCTGCCTTCACTTGCCACTTAAACTTTAAGGCAAAGAAATACCATTTTTTGTCGTTTCTCATACCAAGGCCGAATTCTTATGTCCAGAGAGTCATTTGGAGGGTTGGGCACCAATACCAATACCTCCTCTCTTTCCCTAAACTCTTACTCTTTCCCCTTCTAGCTCATGTGCCAGGAATTCATATACCTGGAAGTATTGCAGGCTGAGGTAAATACACTTGAAACATGAGAGAAAAGGGCAGGTGGGGCCAAAGCCCAGCCATGCTCTGTTCACTAAGCACCATGCTCTGGTCTGAGGGCTGCATTTGCTTAGAGAAGGGGCACTTTTTCTCTGCACAGAGGAAATATCCACTCACAAGCCTTGCACTGAAAGGGGATGACTTCTCCTAATGAAAAGCATGTTTTAGGTCAGTGAAGGCCCTAGTTAATCACAAAGGAACTGCAATTGTTGGAAAAATTCAGGATCTTTGTCTTGTTGTGGTCATAATAAAAAACTTGACTGATATCAGGAAAACATGTTCATATTAACATGAAGAACTAATAAGATGAGAAAAGAGCAAAAATAAAATTTCATTAGACCATAAGAATAATAGTGAGCATAGAGATTGACACAAAGAGTTCCCTATTCATGCCTTATTAATCCTCTTTATAACCATGTCAATCATTAGAAAAGCATCTGATTAACATTTATAGTTGTATTAAGAGCCGGGCCTGGTGACGCACGCCTGTAATCCCAGTGACTTGGGAGGTAGAGGCAGGAGGATCACAAGTTCGAGACCAGAGGCAGTCTGAGAAATTTAGTAAGACCCTGTCTCAAAAAGTAAAAAACACATGGGCTGAGGGTGCTGCTCAGTGGTACAGCACAGCACTTGCAAAGCATGCAAGTGCCAGGCCCTGGGTTCAACCCCCAATACCAAAAAAATAAACATTTACAGTTGTATTTGATTAAACTAGTGGATTGGTTCACATAAGTGTAATGTTGATATGGGGCGTTTGTTTGCTTGTGAAATACGGTTGGCCATGAACATTTTTTTAAATTGAGAAAATAACACCAAGACCCTTCTTAGCCCTGATATTACAATGTAGTTGAAGGATTTCAAATGTCTTGAACATATGGATCACTAAAACATAATCTAATCAAATTCCCAAACCATCCTTTTTATTTAAAATAATGACTATCTCTCTTAGAATTTTTGCCAAACTCCTGTATAGTATTTATGTACAGTTCTATCTGTAATCTTAGCGTTTCCAATCAAAATGTCATTTTCCAAAGTTACTTTGGTCAGTAGGTAGGAACATGAATATCAGTAACTCAAAGTATGGTATTTGTAATAAGTCATAATTAAATTGGCTTTATATTAAATCCTAGAAAGTTATGGGCTATATTTGAAAACAAAGATAGGAATAAAAATAAATATTTCAACTTGAAAAGCAGTTGTGAAAAGGAAAGTTATGAAAGGGGAAGCATCCTATTCTCTCCTGCCTACCGTTTATTGATAAACTCAGGACTAGACTCTGATTCCTAGCTTTTGTCATGCTATTTCCCAGGTTTTTTTCACCTTTGATATTCTTATTCTACGTTGAAGTTTCCTGTTTGTTGTATTTTTCTTCTTTGATGAACTCATAAAGATGGCCTGATTTCATTAACTAAACACCATCCAACTACACTTCGTCCCTGTAGTAGGAAGGGCCTTTCAGACCAGCATCTAGGATCACCTCCAGATTATCACTCTGACCTCTTGCTCTTCATCCCCTTTCCTTTCTGGAGGCCATCCCAAAGAGATGACAGCTTGTAAGTTTTACCTGCATTTTTCCATACCTTTAGATACCTCAAGGATTCCCTTAACAAGAAGCTGTAAGTTATATCACAAACCTGCCTACATAGACATGTTCAGCTCCAACCAGTAGCAAAGGACACCTTACATACAGGATAATCCCCCAGTTAGTTTAGAGTGAACAGTGGGAACTGCTGCCATTTCTCAGGTTGCTCTCAGTCTGGGTTCTAGGTAATGTTTTGTATCTGAAGCATATTTGAGTACTGTACATGCAGCTTTTATTTAATCATCATGATATAAAAACACATACTCCATAAAATATCAAGAAAATACTTTTGAAGATAAAATTGAAGAAAACAAGAATGAAATCAGTGTGGTACCACTATGAGATGATATTAACATTTATGCAAATCTTAAATTCAACTCAAGATACCAAAATTTAACAGCACCTCATGTTGAAGGTATTAATATATTAATTCCTGTAGCCTAGGATGTAGTTTAGGCAGGCCTTCAACTTACAGTCCTGCCTCGGTCTCCTGAGTGTTGAGATTACATATGTATGCTACCACACCTGGCTTTTGACACTCTTGATGAAGGTCTTTACAGTTAGGTTTGGGTCTGGGGATGTGGCTCTGTGGTATAGCATTTGCCTAGCATGCACAAGGCCCTGCATGTGATTTCCTCCCCAGGCGCACCCTAAAAATAGGAGGAGGAGGTTTGAGGGTTAGGCAGGCACAAGAACAGGCCTGATACTTTTGCTGGGAATTAAGATTTAAATTTTCAAGATTTCCAATTAAAGAACATTTAAGTACTAAACTTTGCATCTTATTTTAAAGAGACTGTTCTTATTTAGGATGCTTTAAGCTACATGAAACAGAAATTCTGACTCAAACTGATTCCAGGAAGAAAGAAAGTTATTAGTGCAAATAAGTCCATAGGAATTCTCATTCCTGGTTGCACACTAGAATAACCTAGGGAATTGTAAAGCAGTACAGGCAACAGGAAAACTAAATCAGAATCTCCCAAATGGTGCCTGGGCAATGGCCAAGGTCATTCAAATGTGTAGTCAAGGGTTAGAACACTGATTTAAAGGACGTTCATCAGTGTCTTCATGGACCCAGGTTCTTGCTATCTCTCTGCCCTGCCTACAATACTGCCTTCCCCATGTTGGAAGCAAGACAGCCACAACAGCTGTGAACATAGACATTTACCAACCTCCAGAGAGAAGATCACATCTTCCTGTGGCTTCTCTTAAGGTAGTGTTGCAAGGTATAAGAAGCCCAGTTAAATTTGAATTTGAGATAATGAATGAAGAATTTTTTAGTAAAGGTATCAGGCAGTATTTGAGACAGTTACACCTGAAATTATTTACTGTTTATCTGAAAGTTAAATTTAACTGTATGTCTGTTCTTATTTCTCAATATTTTTTGTCGTTACGTGTCATCAAGTTGGGTCCAACTCATAGTGACCCTATGCACAACAGAACAAAATACTCCCCAACACTGTGCCATGTCCAGCACTGTGTCACTGCTTTTCTGCTATTCATAGGGTTTTCAATGGCAGATTGTTTGGGGATTGTTTTAGGAGTGGGCTGCCAGATCATTCTCTCATTTTTGTGGTGCTGGAGATCGAACCCAGGGCCTCAGAGAGTGCAGAGCAGCGCTCTACCAGTTGAGCTAAACCCCAGCCCCATTTCTAAAAATTGTTGTTGTTAGGTGCCGTCAAGTCGGTATCCAACTCATAGCAACCCTGTATACAATGGGCGAAACGTAGTGCTTCTCTGCTGTTCACAGGATTTTCAGTGGTGGATTGATTTTTTGGGAGTGGGTG
This sequence comes from Pedetes capensis, assembly GCA_007922755.1. Lineage (NCBI taxonomy): Eukaryota > Metazoa > Chordata > Mammalia > Rodentia > Pedetidae > Pedetes > Pedetes capensis. Next base: position 128,508 of record VMDO01002847.1, read on the forward strand.
GCCGGGTCCTTCTCCCAAGCCTACAGCACCTGGTGTTCCCAGGTGGTCTCCCATTCAAGTACTAACCAGGACAGACCCTGCTTAGCTTCCGAAATCTGACAGGATTGGATGACGCAGGGCTACGGCTGCAGGCATTTCTAAAAATATCAACCTTATATTAAGGACAAAGTCATTTCCAAGATTTCTCTTTTATGTCTCATTGGCCAAAATTCCTAGACCTGTCAGTAGCAAAGGTATTGGTATAACCCGTTCAGCCCATTAGACTTCAGCCCTGCGCCACTCCTGTGGATTGGATCAGGTTCACCTTGAGAGAAGACTCATGGCTGCAGTGCCCTCTTGGGAAGAACACCAACCTTATGCCCTACCGGGAGTCATAGTTCCAGTAGCACTTCTATTCACTTAACTCTCTACTGCTATGATGCCTTCACTGTAGCATTTCTACAAATACTTACTTTTGTGGAAAAAAATGTAAATTTGGTTGTCAGGAATGTATTCATCTTCAGATGAATAGTTATCTTCAGAATAGTCAGTTGTAATGTGGCTTATATGTTCCCAAAAATCTCTGCTATGAAAAAAGCACAGGGCTAGGCCAGGTGTGGTGGCACATGCCTGTAATCTCAACAGTTTGGGAGGCAGAGGCAGGAGGATCACAGGTTTGAGGCCAGAGGCAGCCTGTATAACTTAGCAAAACTGTCTCAAACAGGAAAAAATGAGCTGGAATGCAGCTCCGTGGTAGAGCATGTATGAGGCCCTGAGTTCAACCCCCAGTACTGGAAGAAAAAAAAAAAAAACAGTTAATGGGGAAAATGGAATTGGGGAACAATACTCAATGAGTTTCATCAGTAACACATGAAATAAAGAATTTAATAATAGCTTGTGAGTTACTATGAAGTGGTAAGAAGAGAGTTACCTAGAATCTGATGGATTTGGGTCATAGGTATAGCCCATAACACACATTGTGAACTGAGGTAACTAGCAGATATCTGTGGTACACACATATAGGCATTTTCTGCATCTCTAGGTTCAGCTACATGAAGTTTTCCATGGTCTTCTAGGATTTCTTGAGGATGAAATTATATAAGCAAACATGAAATTCAAGTTTTCTCAATTGTTCCCTACTACATTCTCATTGGAACCAAATCAGATTTCAAAACAACCATTACAACAGAACTTTATAGTGAGTGTCATGTGGCTCCTGGATTTGGTGTGAAGAGTAAGAATATAGAAAGACTATATGCTATGCAGTGCTCTTGTTCTCATTTTAGTAAATCTCAGTCCCACGTTAATGAGAATGCTACAATATATCTGTTTCATTAATGATCACATATATCTGATGTATTTCATGACACCAACTTGCTCGCTGTGTACATCTGATTCACAATTTCTGACTCCTCATCAGAATTCTTCAGGGCCCCTTCTCCCTTGGATAAACCCCTCAGTTTTAGGCATGGCTTGTAGAGCCTTTGATGATCTTGCCCTGTCCAGCCTCATCATCAGTCCTCCCTCCAGCTCCTCCTCAGTCCCTTAGCAATGCATGACTATTTATTTCCCTCAAACCAAGCCTACTTGCTCATACTTAGGTTATTTTCCTCCACTCTCTTGTCTGACCAAAACATTTCTCATGGCCGCAAAACTCATAGAATTCCTTCCTGTCTCAGCCCAAGCTTGTGTTCATGGAGCCTTCCCTGATCCCCTCTGGAAGCATTCAATACTTACAGTAGGTAGCAGTGACCCTGGTTTGGCTGTAGACTCCAGATCTCCTCCTCAAACCTGTGGAAGCAGTGTCTGGAGATGGAGAGTGCCCTGCATGACCCACAGTGCTGCCTCTGCTTCCAGGGGCAGAGGTTTTCTTACATTCACTTAGGAGGCTCTCACAGGCACTGGTCTCGAGAGAGACCTGTATCTTTTGTACCAGGTATGGTGTCTAGCACACAGTAAACATTTTGGAATAAATGCTGTTGAGAGTTTTGTGTGCTGTGCAGGTACTGAGATGGATCAGGCTTCACTCTGGCATCCTCCAGGGTCATTGGCATTTGCCACCTATTTCTAAAAGCTAATGTAAATTGTTGTTATTTAGTGTGAGGTAGGGTTTCTATAAATTAAGGGATAAATTAACAAAAGTGTGATAGGCATGTGATTAACCAGGTAATTTTCCTCTCGCCTTTTTTTTTTTCCCTAGCATTCTCAGAATTGGTAGTGTTTATATTAAGAGAAATATCAGAGCTGTTCCACTGCTTGGTTTCCTTTACCATTTGTAACTTAAGATATATTTTAAACCACACTTGATCCTCTGCTTGGATTTGCTGCAGGGTACCTTTGTCTGTTTGTTTCTTTGGGACGGTATGGAGGTCACTTACCCTAGGTAATGATGATAGAAGCATCACATTTCAGCCTCACATGGGCCAATTAGCTGTTCCATGAGAAAAACAACGTCAGCCAAGGTCGTTCTGCCTGGGTCAGCCATTGTGCAGATGCCTACTTTTGGTGCCAGGATCAATAAGGGAGAACTGGCAGATGGTTTTGTCCAACCAACAACACTGTGAGAAACTCACCTGGAGGTCCTGGTGCTGGCTGGGACGTGTTCTACCATTCTTTCATCAATTGGTCCAATCACATGTGAGTGGAGAGAGGGAAAATTCTTGTTAAATAGAGTAACTTCTGTGCTAATTGGCTTGGTGGAGGAAAGATCTATATGGATTTACAAAAGATTGATCAGGTTGCCTAATTATAAAACTTCAACATGGATCCAAGATCGGTGCTGTAATCTCAGCTACTTGGGAGGCAGAGGCAGGGGGATCCCAAGTTCAAGTCCAAAGGCAGCCTGCTTAATGTAGCAAGACCCTGCCTGAAAACAAAATATAAATAAATAAAGCATGGACTGGGAGTGCAGCCCAGTGGTAAATGACTTGCAAAGTATGTGAGAGGCCCTGAGTTCAAATCCAAGTACTGTATCACACTGCACCACAGAAAAAGGGAAAAAAGAAAAGGGAAAAAAAAAAACAACAACCTCATAGAATGACAGTCTGAAAGTCCAAAAGATGAGGTCATTTCTCCACCAGCACCTCTTAAACCCCCATAGATAGACTTTCTTACAAAGACCTTTTTCCCCAGATAAAATGTGCAGAAGGCAGGCATTACCTTGTCTCTATGCTTCACACTTTCATACCTCTTAAGTTTTTATAGAGCTAAGAAGTTATGGAAGCATACCACATGCATATGATTATTTAAAAGGGCAATTGTAGGACTTTTGCAAATAATAAGCTGTGTAACTATGCAAGTGAGGTTTTATTCTTCCTCTGGTTCACCTATGTGAGGTTGCCCCTAAAGATTTTAATTCCAAGTGTATTCCAGAATTGTAAGTTTATGTAGTTTACTCTTTGTAGTACAAGATCCTATTTTCTTACACTTTTGTCTTTTCTGTTTATTCTCTTATTTTTTGTAAGCAACTTCTAAAAAGGCAAAGTTAGACTTAAATAGCTTAACCAAGCTGAAATGTCAATAGGCATAAAACCATATTTCTAAAGGTGAAAAGTTCTTAAATACTACTTATTATGATGTTTTTATAAAAAAATCTTCAGAAAATCAGGGCTTCATTTAAATACCACGAATTATGGACATGTTCCACCAATCTCCTTTCATCATATTCATATTTGGAAAGCATCTTTTGTTCTCTGCCACAGCTTCTGTTTATCAAAAGTTATGGAGAAGAGCCTACATAATGCAACAAAATTACATTCCACTTATATTTTTAACAAGCAATTTATAAGTGCTATGTTTACAGTAGAATAAATTGAGATCTAATGGTCCAAGAATTAACTCTAAATAGAATGGAACTGCTCTGTACAGAACTAATTTCGAGAGGTTGGAAAGCTATATTGGAAGCTTGTCACCCTGCTTCTCTCCTCTCTGTATCCTACTCCATGTTGAGAAAAGGTCTTTTGGACTGTTCCCAAATATGCATCTAACCGTGCAGCCATCTGTTAAAACTGTCTTAGAGCAGGGAGTTAGTAAAGCATCTTACAGCCTTCCTGAAAGGATTGGAAGCTGTAATCAGAAGTCTAAAGGAAGGCATGGGATGGGTCCTCTGAGTGCTTGCTGTCCCAGTTGTGGTCCATGGACTAGCTATACAGCATCCCCTGGGAGCTTGTTAGAATACAGAATCCCATGCTTACTCTATACCTACTAAATTAGACTCTACATTTTAACAAGGTCCCCAAGTGATTTGGGGGCATATTAAAGATTGAAAAGAATTAGTCTAAAATTAATTGACCACCAAATCAAATAAGGAATTCGATTTTCTACATATAAAGCAAGCTTCAAATGCATACTAGTATGAACATATTCCTCTTGCAAATGATGTTCCAGTGCTAATGGTTATAGACTACTTTCCATGTGCTTCCTCTATTCTAAGCATTTCACATGTATCAGATGCTCTAATCTTCAAAAGACTCTCTGAAGTCACTGCTGTAATTACCTCCCATTTTACAATTGCAAGAACTGAGGCATAGAGAGACTATGGGTGGCTCCATCTACCAAAAATGTTGCTAGTTACAGTTGGGCAATTGGAAATTTCTGCTTGGTCAGGTAGAGCCAAAGAATAGAATGGCATAAGACATTAAGATCTTAGTTGGTCTTGATGGGGCACACCTGTAATCCCAGGCAGCACTCAGAAGGCTGAAGCAAGAGGATCATGAGTTGGAGACAAGCTTAGGCTATACAATGAGTTCAAGACTAGCCTGGGCTACATGGCAAGATTCTGTCTCAAAATAAGAAGTAGTAGAAAAGAAAAGTTAAAGTTAAGATAAGTATGGTAGCACACACTAGTAATCCCAGCACTTGGGAAATGGAGGCCAGAAGGAGGGCCTTGAGTTGGAGGCCAGACCTAATCTCACACAAAAAATGAAGATCTATTTTACTCCTTCAGTAAAAATTATGCAAGGTAAAAGAATGAAAAGGAAATTTCTTTGTCATAATTTTACAAATCTTGCATGTTGTTTTTAAAATATTTACAATCCATATCAGTGTTAGGAAAAAGTCTGTTTTGTCCTATACTTGTCACCCCACAGACAACACAGAAGCCTTCACTGACTTCAGAAGGTATGAGAATCTATTCTTACTGGCAGGAAGCAATCAGTTCTGCGTCAGCACACACAGTTGGGTGTTCTCCAACCTGATTCATTTCTGACACTTTCTACCTGGAGACAGTGTCAGATCCCATAGGTGAGGCTCTGTCTCCAAGGCTGGCCCACCTTCAGATGCCAGTCTTCAAACCCCTGACCAACCTGCTGTAAGCCTTGTTCCCACAACCTCCTCCATGGGGGGGAGGTTTAATTTGCTCAAACAGCTCACAAACCTTAGGAAACACTTAATTCTTTTCACTGATTATCCTGTTTCATCATAAAGGATACAGATGAAGAGATGCAGGGTGTAAGGTATGGAGGAAGGGGTTTGGGGTCTTCAGACCGTCTCCAGGAACCCCAGTATCCAGCAGCTGCCCTCCATCCAGCTATCTAGGAGCTTTCTGACCCCAGTTCTTTTGGGGTTTTATGAGACTTTAATGCACATCTGAGGCTAATAGACTGGGTGGGAAAACTCAGCAAGGCCTATGTGTTTCGTCGTTCTTCTTGGCCTCTCCATGCAGCCTTCCTTCTTCCAGGGTATGGGGCAGGACCCCTCTGGAAGCAGCAGGGTCTTGTGACCTACTATTAGAAGAGGGTAAGTCGAGAGTTTCTGTATGGCCAGCTCTAAGGCTGAACAGGGAGTTTGATCCCGGGATGAAAGCCAGAATACAATATCACAATATCCCAAATGTTCAACCCATGACAAGTGCATGATCTGGATTATTTTAAATTTTTTTAACTTGCCAAGCCTGACTTCAAAAAGAGATATGGTGAACTCTTGCACAAGTAAATGAATGAAAATGTGAATCTGATGTGTAATTGGTCAACTTCAGGGATATGCTTGAAGACAGGGTGCAGTTTGAGAGACAAATTTTTATGCATGGGAAAATGAAGGTTTTTCCCTATACTTCTCCTGACCTGCCCTATAGCTTTATTGGGCTGCAGCAGACAAGGAGTGGAATGATCTCCATCCATTAGGGCCAATGCTGGCAAAAGCCTGACTGAGCCTCACTTGGCCCCCAATTTTAAGGCAGGCACTTTTAAACTTTACTTCTTACAAGAGGGCAGCCTTCATAGTGCAGTGATTCTTATTCAACTTGCTGGAAGAAACTGAAGGATTGAAAAGTCACAAAATACTGTTGAATTCAGGTTTTGCATCCTTGCTGTAGGTTAGAATAGGCCGAAAGGAGCATCACCATTAGAATATGACATGAGTGGAGGGAAGGGCTTGGTGAGTGCCCTGGAAACTCATCATCTCAGCAGTTCCAGTGAACCCTGGTAATGGGCTTCTCGGAGTGGGACACGACAGTACTTCAGTGGTTGAGAAACAAGAAAGCCTGCTATTGTGTGCTGTGTGTATGTGTATGTAGTGTTTTGTTTGAGACAGAGCCTTGCTGTGTTGTCCAAGGCTAGATTCAAACTCCTGGGCTCAAGCAGTCTTCCTGCCTCAGCCTCCCAATTAGCTGCAGCTAAAGGCACACACCATGACACCTGGCTTACCTAGCCACATTAAAGTTGCTTTATTTGAAACAATGATAAGTTGAAATATATTATCTCTAAAGGTTATTCTAGTTTTAAAATGATAATTTGAAAGTATAAGTTTAACATTTGAGATTCAAATTTCAGTTCAAAATTTCTAAGGTCATTTCCATTCATATTTAATATGTTTATATCATGTCTGAAGATGGGGACTTTTATTTACTGGAGTATTTGGTGAGCATCTTCTTTGCAAACAAAATTATCTTTAAGAATCACATTAGACGACTCCTAAATAGTAATGCCCATTGACATCCCTACTTTAATAGTGTAGATGGAAGCCTTTTACCCAGAAAATACTATAAATTGTAAGAAAATAGTGTTTAGAATAGATTTTTTTAGAGAAGAAAGTGTTATGTAGAGTTTGATTTGGAATCAATTTTGATCATTTAAAAATATTATCATCTCTTTTTTTCTCCTTGGTAATCTTTTTTTCATTTTTAAAATTTTCTTCTCTATTATGGTATTTGCATAATAATTTTATTATAGAAATATCCAATTTCATTGTTGAAAGTTCAGAAAAATAAATTTTAAGAAAGGGAAAAATTCACCTAAAATCCACCATTTGAAGAAGAATCAATATATATTCCTTGGTGACTGAATATTTTTCCACTTCTTTCTGTGCATTTTTTTTCAAAATCAGAGTCATTGCTTACTAACCACTTTGCAACCTTTTTTCCCAGTTAATATATTTATTGTTAATTATTCTGCAAGAACATTTTCAATGGTTGCCATAACATTCTGCTTACAAATGTACTGTAAGTTCCCTAAGTCATGCATCACTAGACATTTAGGATTTAAGTGGGATATGCCCATACATAAGTGTGCATGTTGCCCTTGAATGTTTGATTAATATCCCAGGAGTTTGTTTTTATATGGATCCACAATTCCATGGAATAACTTTCTAGGATTATATTTATAATCTTAAAACAATAACAAAATTGACATTTAGAAAGTGTTCACCATGCCAACCACTGTGCAAAGTATTTCACCTGGAAAATCTCATGTAATTCAGTCCTCTAACAATGAAATGAGGGAGAAACTATCATCAGCATTTTGTAGACAGGCTCAAAGAACTTTGTAGTCTGGTCAAGGTCACAGAGATAGTGAATGGTAGGCCTCCTATATAATGATTCTAGGGTTGTGATTTATATTCCAACTTGTTCCCCAGCATGGCCATATTGCTTTATACACCCATGCCACACTTCATTTTTATGCTCTCTAAAAGGTTGCCTTTGTGCTCCTCTTCTTTTTTTTTCTGGTGGTATCTTCTTCTGCTGTTGCCATATGTTTCTGGCTTGGGTTTCATTCACACCGGGTATGTGTTTGGCCCTTGTGTATACCACAACTTCCTCAGAACATCCGTAGCCGCCTTCCTCCTCCTTGTCAAGACTTTCCATTTCCTTCCCTTCCCACTTCTTGTTCACCATCTGCTCAAGCAAGATTGGGCATCTTTCCTATCTTCTGGCTGCTATACTTAGCCTATTCCTGCTACCTGCAGTAAGTGCTGGTTCCCTTGTCTGCCTTTCCAGTGATCTGAGGACACTCACTTAGAAGCTGAGCAGAGCTCCACCCCAGTGCCTTTCCTGCCCACCTTTGTCCCCAGGGTTTGCTTTAGCCCATGGACAAACACTGCTGCAGAGTGCACAATCATTTGTAATCATAGTGTGCACCCAGGGTGGTAGCTGCCGAAGTCTGCATGTGAAACCCTGACCTCCAAAACACAATTACCCAAAGTAAGTATGGAACACAAGCCTTTCTGCCAAACCTTAGCTGCTGCTATTCCCTGTGTTCTGGCTCAACTCCATGACTGGTTCTTTGCCTACATGCCACGCTGTGCTGTCTCCCCTCTCTTGTTTACCAGGCCTCTGCATCCTAAAACATCCTTTCTCGTCACTTCTTCCTAGCCAACTCCTCTTCCCTCAAGAAACCTCTTCCTGGAAATGTGCTTTCATTCTCACATCCACGATTGGAAGTCATCTCCTACTCACAGATTTGTGAAGGGCCCTCTCTCATCTGTCTTCTACCAAGCTCTCCTACTCCTTTCTTAGCTATAGGTACAGGTCATACCTTCCTCTAAACTTTTAGGGGTCAGAGAAACCCGTCTTGTTTATTTCCCACAAAGCAAATTAATCTATCTGTTGAATAGGTGAGTAGATAACTACAAAAGTATATCCTGTTTTTAAGCAAGAAACAGAATAAAGACATTGAAGCATTTCATAACATTAACAAATAAAATACGTTTTTGCTCATCATAGAGATTGAAGAGGTATGGTGAAAAGATACAACCCTGATGCACACTTTCCTGACTCTAAACCAGGCAGTGTTATCTTGTTCTGTCTGAACTACTGCCTCTTGATCCTTGTACAGATTCCTCATGAGTACAATTAAGTGCTCTGATACTCCTACTCTTCACAATGTTATCCATAATTTGTTGTGATCCACACAGTCAAATGCCATTGCATAGTCAATAAAACATAGACATCTTTCTGATATTCTCTGCTTTTGGCCACTATCCATCTGACATCAGTAATGATGTCCCTGGTTCCATGCCTTCTTCTGAATCTGGCTGGATTTTCTGGCAGTTCCCTGTTAATATACTGCTGCAGTTGCTTTTGAATGATCTTTAGCAAAATTTTACTTGCATGTGATATTAGTGATATCATTCGATAACTTCCACATTCATTTGGATCCCCTTTGTTGGAAATAGGCACAAATATGGATCTCTTCTGGTCAGTTGCCCAGGCAGCTGTTTTCCAGAACTCTTAGCATAAATAAGTGAGCACCACAAGTGCTGTATCTGTTTGTTGAAACTTCTCAATTGGTATTCCATCAGTTCTTGGAGCCTTGTACTTTGCCAATTCTTTCAAGGCAGCTTCTACTTCCTCCCTCAGTGCCATTGATTCCTGATTATATGCTACCTCTCGAAATGTTTGGTTATCCACCATTTTTTTTATAATGACTCTGTGTATTTCTTTCATCATCTTTTGAGGTTTCCGTGTTGTTTAGTATTTTCCATGTAGAATCCTTCACTATTGCCACTTGAGGCTTAGATTTTTCCTACAATTCTGTAAGCTTGAGAAAAGCAGCATGTTATTCCCTTTGGTATTCTATCTCCAGTACTTTGCACATGTCATTATAATATTTGATTTTGTCTTCTCGTGTCTTCTCTTTTGAAATCTTCTGTTTAGTTCTTTAACTTCATCATCTTTTTCCTTTAGCTGCTTGATGTTTAAGGGCAAGTATCAGAATCTCTTTTGACATGTAATTTGGTCTTTTCTTTTTTCCTGTCTTTTTAATAACCTTTTGCTTTCCTCATGAATGATGTATTTGCTGTCATGCCACAACTCATGTGATCGTTATTGTCTAATGCATCAAATCTGGTCTTGAGATGGTCTCTGAACTCAGGTGGGAGATACTCAAGATCATACTTTGACTCTCATACACTTGCTAATTTTCTTCAGTGTCATTTTGAACCTGCATATGAGCAGTTGATGGTCTGATCCACAGTCAGCACCTGGTCTTGTTCTGACTTTTGTTACTGAGGTTTTTCCATCGTCTCCACAAATGTAGTCAATTCAGTTCCTGTGTGTTCCATCTGATGAAGTCCATGTATATAGTCACCATTTATGTTGGTGAAAAGATATATTGGCAATGAAAGTTGTTCATCTGACAAAATTCTATAATGCAATCTCCAGCATCGTTTCTGTCACCAAGGCCATATTCTCCAATTACTGAGCCACCTTGTTTCCAACTTTTGCATTTCAGTAACCAATAATTATCAGTACATCCTGATTGCGAGTTTGATCAGTTTCAGATTGCAGAAGCTGGTAAAAATCTTCTCTGTCTTCATTTGTTGCCTTGGTGCTGGGTACATAAATTTGAATAATAGTCATATTAACTGGCCTTCCTTGTAGTCATATGGTCATTATTCTATCGCTGACGGCATTGTACTTCAGGACAGATCTTGAGATGTCTTTTTTGGTGATGACTGCAACCCCATTTCTCTAAGTTGTCCTTCCTGGCATAGTAGACCATGTCATTATCTGATTCAGAGTGGCCCATGCCAGTCCATTTTAGCTCCGTGATGCCTAGACTATCAATGTTTATGTGGTCTATTGTTGTTGTTGTTGTTGTTGTTGTTAGGTGCCGTCGAGTCGAGTCCGACTCATAGCGACCCTATGTACAGCAGATCAAAACACTTCCCGATTCTGTGCCAGGCAAACGATCTTATTTATGTTTAAACCCATTGTGGCAGACACTATGTCAATCCATCTGGTGGAGGGTTTTCCTCTTTTGCATTGACCTGCCACCCTCACAAACATGTTGTCCTTCTCCAGGGATTGTTCTCTCCTGACTACATGTCCAAAATATGTAAGACGCAGTTTGGCCATTTTTGCTTCCAAGGAGCACTCTGGTTGTACTTCTTCTAGGACAGATTTGTTGGTTCTTTTGCCAGTCCATGGTATATTCAATAGACGTCTCCAGCACCACAATTCAAAAGCATCAATTCTTTTTCTGTCTCTCTTGTTTAGTGTCCAGCTTTCACAACCATATGATGCCACTGAAAATACCATGGCATGAGTCAGACGCACCTTCGTCTTCAATGTGACATCTTTGCTTTTCAGTACTCTAAAGAGATCTTTTGCCACAGCTTTTCCTAGAGCAATGCGTCTTTTTATTTCTTGACTGCTGCTTCCATGGGTGTTGATTATAGAGCCAAGCAAAGCAAAATCTTGGACAACCTCAATCTTTTCTCCATTATTGTGAAGTTACATGCTGACCCAGTTGTAAGGATTTTTGTTTTGTTGATGTTTAGTCGTAACCCATATTGAAGGCTATGATCTTTGATCTTCATCAGTAAATGTTGTAAATCCTCTTCACTTTCAGCAAGCAGAGTTGTGTCATCTGCATAACGAGGTTGTTAATGAGTCTTCCTCCGATCTTGATGCCGCGTTCTTCCTCATAAAGTCCAGCTTCTCGGATTATTTGCTCCGCATATAAATTGAAGAGATAGGGTGAAAGTATACAGCCCTGACACACACCTTTCTCAGCTTTAAACCACGCAGTGTTTCCTTGTTCTATTCGAACAACTGCCTCCTGGTTCATGTACAGATTTCTCATGAGCACAATTAGGTGTTCTGGTATTCCCATTTTCCGAAGTGTTATCCATAATTTGTTATGATCCACACAATCAAATGCCTTTGCATAGTCAATAAAACATAGAAATCGTTCTGATATTCTCTGCTTTCAGCTAATATCCACCTGACATCAGCAATGATGTTCCTGGTCCCCTGACCTCTTCTGAATCCCACTTGATTTTCTGCTAATTCCCTGTCTGTATACTGCTGCAGTCGCTTCTGAATGATCTTTAGTAGAATTTTGCTGGTGTGCAATATTAATGATATTGTCCAATAGTTTGCACATTCAGTTGGATCCCCTTTTTTGGGAATAGGCACAAACATGGATCTCTTCCAGTCAGTTGGCCAAGTAGCTGTTTTCCAAATCTGTTGGCATAAACG